>OX387422.1:69370280-69392780 GCA_947563755.1 Lochmaea crataegi | reverse complement strand
CATATCGTTGACGAATGAGGCGTCATCATTACTTACAAGATATTCAAAAATATAGATGTGAAAATCGTTCAATTATCTACCTCGACGAGAAATGGTATGACACCCATGATACTTCAACGAAGGGTTTTGTGGATTCATCGGGAAAATGCAAAACAAATGCTCTATCAAATAAAGGACAAAGAATAACAATAATACATGCTGGATCAGAAACAGGTTGGGTTCCAAACGCTTTATTGTTGTCAGCAAAGAATATTAAAGATTCAAGCTTAGATTATCACCAAGATACAACAGCATAACTCTTCAAAGATTGGTTTGAAAAGTATTTATTGCCGAATATACCGTAAAAAGGTATTGTTGTGATGAACAATGCAACTTATCATAGCCGTCAATTGAATAGAGTATAACTCGCCCAGTGTAAGTTGGCACTTGTACTTCAGAGATGCGCGGTAGAACATTTGTAGGGTATGTGGGGAAAGGGGACACAAGCCAGGGGAGATAGAATGTAGTAGGGGAAGGAAAGAAGTAGAAGGAGACGATGGAAAAGGTGACGGAAAAAATGGGAGGGACCCTCTGGACCCCTCAGAGGGGACGAGTCTGGTCAAATAGGAGGAAGGGGACAGCATTGCGCGGGAAGGAGGAATGTAGGGGATGTATGGAGAGTGTTACAGATAAATTTAGGGAAATGCAGGATAGCGCATGATATATTGGATGAAGTGATTTTTAGGAGGGAAGTGGATGTAGTGTGTGGATCCGAGGTGAATGCTAGATATGTGGGGAAGCAGGGATGGATTATGGACGATACAGGAGAAGCAGGAATAAGAGTGGTGGGAAATGGATTAAAGGCGGATGAAGTGAGGAAGGGAAATGGATGGGTGGTAGTGCGAATGGGAGACATGGTGGTGTACAGTGTGTATATAAGCCCAAATGTCAGCCTGGAAGAATATGAGAGGAGCATGACAGGATTAGAGGACGATCTGAGGGTGTCAAAAGGAAAAAAGAGGATCATAAGGAGAATGGTGGCAGGGGACTTCAATGCGAAGAATACTATATGGGGGGGGGGGCGAAAACGGACATGAGAGGGGAGATCCTTGAGGAAGTGTTAACATCCAACGGGTGCTGAATGATGGACTACTGCCCACCTTCGTGAGGGGTGACGGGGGTTCATCATTCATTGATATAACTGCATGTGATGAATGGCTGTGGGAAAGAGTGTTTAGTTGGGGGGTGCTGGAGGATGAGGAAAGCTTGAGCTTACATAGGTATGTGGAGACGGATATAAGGAAAGAGAGAAAGGATTTAGTGGAAGAGTGGGAATGGAAGTGGACGAAAGCCGAGGCAGAGAGTATGAGGAAGAAAGTAAGAGAAGAGATAGGAAGGGGACTTGGACATGATGCAGATGAATTGTACAATGTGATACAGGGCTGCAAAAGAGAGTGAAAGAGGGGCAATAGGCGTGAGCGGAGGGCCAATTACTGGTGGAATGAGGAAATAGAGGAGCTGTGGAGGGAGTGTAAGAAAGAACGAAGACGGATGCTGAGAGGAAGAGGAAGGATAGAGGGAAGAGGGAGATATAAAGAGAAGAAGAAGGAACTGGAGCGTAGAGTTGAGAGGGAAAAAAGAGGGAAGTGGGAAGAGTTACTGGGGGAATTGGAAAACAATCCATGGGGAAAGGCGTATGAGATAGCGGTGAAGAGGATGGGTGGAAATAGGAACGAGGTTCTAGAGGAGGATTGGGAGAAGGAGATTATAGAGAAATTGTTCAAAGGGGGAGAAGGAGGAGTGGGTGGCAGAATTCAGGAAATCCAAGATACAAGGGGGGTAGTGAAAATGAGGGGTGTAACGTCTAATTCACCTACCCTTTGGATTTTACCAACAGGTCACGTTACTTTGGTCACCCTCGATGCAAAATCTTATCAACGAATGCTCGGGCGCCAGATTTTTTACGTGGTTTGCTCCACGGCCCCTTGACCCTTCGCGTCAAGAGTTCCAGATAGCCTCAGATGGAGGTTACGGAAAATTCCAGGGGTCTGTTGTTCTTGACCTCGACGTAACACGTAGTGGGAAACGGGCTTTACTTGTTTACCACTATCGGGAAAGGAAACTACCAGTTGCTTAAGAAATTATAAATTTCATTTCAACCCCGAAATAATTGACAGTTTAGGGATGAACCCAGAAGCAATATATTTAAATAAATAAAGGTGTGTTAAAGTCAAACAGTATCTCGTGCGCGAAAATCAGTCAGGATTCAGGGCAAACGGTTAAAAGTGAAAAAGTCCATTTTTTTCTCGTTCCATCCGTTTTATCCATTTTTCTCTAGACCCCACTCAGGAGGTCTCCTACTTACAAATCTTAAGAAATGCGCGGACTGATTTGCGCGAACGGTACCGTAAATCATACAGGTACTATATACCAGATGTTTTAAAAGTACTACACATAATATATCAAAATAAATATTAATACTCAAATTTAATAGCTAGCTAAGACAGAGGGGTGAAACTAATAAAAACTGAAATATATACTGCCGGATATCGGGAAAAAATAGTAACAACGTTACAGGGGGATAAGGCCGGTAGAGGATTGGGGGAGAAACATTAAAGTGAGAAAAGCCCCAGGGATAGATGGCCTGAGGGGTGATATGGTGAAGAGGCTGTTTGATGACAATAGGGAATACTTCTGGGAACTATTCAACAGGGTGCTGAGGGAGGAGGAGTTCCCGGAAGGATGGAAGGTAGCCAGGGTGATACTAATGAACAAGGCGGGTAGAGAGGGGAAGCGGGCGGGGGACTATAGGCCTATCAGCCTGCTGTGTGGTATGGGTAAATTGATGGAGGGGATATAAGGGATAGGATTGAGGAGGAAGTTGGTAGGAATGGGGGTTTTAGGGTAAAACAGCACGGGTTCACGAAGGGGAAATCTTGCATCTCGGCACTGAGCAAGGTGATGGGTTTGGTGGAAAGAGCTAGGGAGGGCAGCTGGAGGAAGAAGAAATTGGCCCTACTCGTGTTCTTCGACGTCGGGAACGCGTTCAACAGTGTCAGCAAACGGGCAGTGTTGAGCGCGTTGCCGAGGCTTGGAGTGGAGCAGGGGTTGGTTAACCTGGTGGAGGACTACCTGACGGGGCGTGTGATTGTAGACTCCAGAGGGAGGAGATATGAGATGGAGGCTGGAGTGCCCCAGGGCTCGGTTCTTGGACCGACGCTCTGGAAGTGTGTGTTTGATGAGGTTTGTGGGATAGTATGTGAAGAGGGATGTGAGATTACGGTGTATGCGGATGATGTGTGTCTGGTATGTACGGCAAAGGGAGAGGCGGAGATAGAAAGAAAGGCGGAGATAATGTGCAGGAAGATTACGGAGAAGATAGAGCGGTGCGGACTGGAAGTGGCGGAAGATAAGACGGTGGGGTTGCTAGTGAAGGGACGGAGCAGGGCAAGGGAAGTGGGGGTGATGGTTAAGGGAAGGAGAATTCGCATGGAGGGGTCTGTGAAATACCTAGGGGTGTGGTTCGATAGCCAATTATCTTTCAAAACCCATATGGTAAAGGCGGCAGAGAAGGGTAAAGTGAGGGCAGCATGGCTGGGGAGATTGATGTGTAATGTGAAAGGGCCGGGAGAGTGGAAGAGGAGGGTAATAGGTAGGACGGTAGAGCAGAGTATGCTGTACGGTGCGGAGGTGTGGGGTGAAAGAGCGGGGGTGAATGCGAGGGTTAGACCACTTCTGCGGGTGCAGAGAGGGATACTGCTGAGGGTGGTGCAGGGGTACAGGACAGTGGGTGGACTGGCAGCAGCGGTGCTGGCAAGGTCCTACCCATTGGACGTGTTGGCTAGAGCTAGGAGCAAACGCTGGAGGGGTGCGACCAAAGAAGAGGTACGGGAATGGATGGAGGAGGAAATGGAGAGAAGGTGGGAGGAGTATGATGGCGCGCTAAAAGGAGCGATTGGGAATAGGAGAGATTGGATGGACCGGAAATTCGGGGAGGTGAACTACTTCTTGACACAAGTGCTCACTGGACATGGGTCGAGAGTAGGGTACCTCCACAAGATTGGGAAACGAGAGACTGGTGTGTGCGAGAGGTGTGAAGTGGAGGATGATGTGGGGCATGTGTTTAGATGCTGGAGGAACGAGGAAGTGCTGAAGAAGTTGGAGAGGAAACTAGGGGAGGCGGTGTACTGGGAAAACATGGTGGAGATAATGTTGAGGGGAGAGGAGGAATGGATGGAGGTGAGTGGAGTAGTAGAGAGCATGGTAAGGGGGAGAGAAGGACTCGATATGGCATGAGAGGCAGGAGTGATAGGAGGGAGAAGATGACGGTGTGAGCGGAGAGTGTGCGAGGGACCGCCGCCTGTCTCGAAGTATGCTGGGGTAGTGATTCCGAGGCGGGAGTAACGGCGAGTTTGAGGTGGGTTTGGTTGGTAGGCATCTCCTTGGGGATGAGTCCAACACTGTTTGGGTCCTGGACCCATTCGAACATGAGTTTCCCATCTCGGCCCAAAAAAAAAAGACTATATTCAAAACACTGACATCTGCTGTCATAGTACAATTATTATAATTCAAAACACTGACATCGGCTTTCATAATACAATTGTGGTTTAGTGTTGCTAAGGGAACTGTGTTCAGTTCCCTTGGCAACGCATGTTAGTGCACAGGAAGTTTTTCCCGTGCGCCCGCACGGGAAAAGGTCATTTTCGGTACCCTTAATAGGCATGTCAAGATAGGGTTTTCAGTAAGGTATAATGAAAAATAGATTTCTTGCAGTTACAGTATTAACACTTTTCAGTAATAAAATTTAAAAATATTTTTTTGAGACCCCAGCAGCCAGCATGTACCTACGACTATGTTGAAGCAAAGTGCGAGGGTCGTACGAGAGTAGTCCGCCCAATATATCTATCTTTATTCAAGCAGTGTCTGCTACTTTTTGTTCGCGCATATCTCAAGTGCCAACTTACACTGGGCGAGTTATACTTACCAAATAACAACAGGAGTAAACGGGAAATTCAAGAGTATTTGTTAATAAATTATAGTTTAAAAAAACTAAAAAACACGCGAACTAAAAAGTAAAAAATAATTCTTAATTTAAAATGAAATGATTAACGAGAAAATTAATGTCATTCTGGTAATAGCGTGGGATGCTCGATATCAATTGTTATAATTTCTTACTGGTTCTATTCCGAAATGCAGAGTTAGTGTATAAAATATGTGGTACAGAGCACCCTACGCTTTTACCACAATGACATTAATTTTCTCGTTAATCATTTTATTCTTAAATAAGGAATTATTTTTTACTTTTTACCTACCTTTTTTTTAAGCTGTGTGTGTGTGTGTGTGTGTCGTGTGTGTGTGTGTGTCGTGTGTGTGTGTGTCGTGTGTGTGTGTGTCGTGTGTGTGTGTGTCGTGTGTGTGTGTGTCGTGTGTGTGTGTGTCGTGTGTGTGTGTGTCGTGTGTGTGTGTGTCGTGTGTGTGTGTGTCGTGTGTGTGTGTGTCGTGTGTGTGTGTGTCGTGTGTGTGTGTGTCGTGTGTGTGTGTGTCGTGTGTGTGTGTGTCGTGTGTGTGTGTGTCGTGTGTGTGTGTGTCGTGTGTGTGTGTGTCGTGTGTGTGTGTGTCGTGTGTGTGTGTGTCGTGTGTGTGTGTGTCGTGTGTGTGTGTGTCGTGTGTGTGTCGTGTGTGTGTGTGTCGTGTGTGTGTCGTGTGTGTGTGTGTGTGTGTGTGTGTGTGTGTGTGTGTGTGTGTGTGTGTGTGTGTGTGTGTGTGTGTGTGTGTGTGTGTGTGTGTGTCTGTCTGTCTGTCTGTCTGTCTGTCTGTCTGTCTGTCTGTCTGTCTGTCTGTCTGTCTGTCTGTCTGTCTGTCTGTCTGTCTGTCTGTCTGTCTGTCTGTCTGTCTGTCTGTCTGTCTGTCTGTCTGTCTGTCTGTCTGTCTGTCTGTCTGTCTGTCTGTCTGTCTGTCTGTCTGTCTGTCTGTCTGTCTGTCTGTCTGTCTGTCTGTCTGTCTGTCTGTCTGTCTGTCTGTCTGTCTGTCTGTCTGTCTGTCTGTCTGTCTGTCTGTCTGTCTGTCTGTCTGTCTGTCTGTCTGTCTGTCTGTCTGTCTGTCTGTCTGTCTGTCTGTCTGTCTGTCTGTCTGTCTGTCTGTCTGTCTGTCTGTCTGTCTGTCTGTCTGTCTGTCTGTCTGTCTGTCTGTCTGTCTGTCTGTCTGTCTGTCTGTCTGTCTGTCTGTCTGTCTGTCTGTCTGTCTGTCTGTCTGTCTGTCTGTCTGTCTGTCTGTCTGTCTGTCTGTCTGTCTGTCTGTCTGTCTGTCTGTCTGTCTGTCTGTCTGTCTGTCTGTCTGTCTGTCTGTCTGTCTGTCTGTCTGTCTGTCTGTCTGTCTGTCTGTCTGTCTGTCTGTCTGTCTGTCTGTCTGTCTGTCTGTCTGTCTGTCTGTCTGTCTGTCTGTCTGTCTGTCTGTCTGTCTGTCTGTCTGTCTGTCTGTCTGTCTGTCTGTCTGTCTGTCTGTCTGTCTGTCTGTCTGTCTGTCTGTCTGTCTGTCTGTCTGTCTGTCTGTCTGTCTGTCTGTCTGTCTGTCTGTCTGTCTGTCTGTCTGTCTGTCTGTCTGTCTGTCTGTCTGTCTGTCTGTCTGTCTGTCTGTCTGTCTGTCTGTCTGTCTGTCTGTCTGTCTGTCTGTCTGTCTGTCTGTCTGTCTGTCTGTCTGTCTGTCTGTCTGTCTGTCTGTCTGTCTGTCTGTCTGTCTGTCTGTCTGTCTGTCTGTCTGTCTGTCTGTCTGTCTGTCTGTCTGTCTGTCTGTCTGTCTGTCTGTCTGTCTGTCTGTCTGTCTGTCTGTCTGTCTGTCTGTCTGTCTGTCTGTCTGTCTGTCTGTCTGTCTGTCTGTCTGTCTGTCTGTCTGTCTGTCTGTCTGTCTGTCTGTCTGTCTGTCTGTCTGTCTGTCTGTCTGTCTGTCTGTCTGTCTGTCTGTCTGTCTGTCTGTCTGTCTGTCTGTCTGTCTGTCTGTCTGTCTGTCTGTCTGTCTGTCTGTCTGTCTGTCTGTCTGTCTGTCTGTCTGTCTGTCTGTCTGTCTGTCTGTCTGTCTGTCTGTCTGTCTGTCTGTCTGTCTGTCTGTCTGTCTGTCTGTCTGTCTGTCTGTCTGTCTGTCTGTCTGTCTGTCTGTCTGTCTGTCTGTCTGTCTGTCTGTCTGTCTGTCTGTCTGTCTGTCTGTCTGTCTGTCTGTCTGTCTGTCTGTCTGTCTGTCTGTCTGTCTGTCTGTCTGTCTGTCTGTCTGTCTGTCTGTCTGTCTGTCTGTCTGTCTGTCTGTCTGTCTGTCTGTCTGTCTGTCTGTCTGTCTGTCTGTCTGTCTGTCTGTCTGTCTGTCTGTCTGTCTGTCTGTCTGTCTGTCTGTCTGTCTGTCTGTCTGTCTGTCTGTCTGTCTGTCTGTCTGTCTGTCTGTCTGTCTGTCTGTCTGTCTGTCTGTCTGTCTGTCTGTCTGTCTGTCTGTCTGTCTGTCTGTCTGTCTGTCTGTCTGTCTGTCTGTCTGTCTGTCTGTCTGTCTGTCTGTCTGTCTGTCTGTCTGTCTGTCTGTCTGTCTGTCTGTCTGTCTGTCTGTCTGTCTGTCTGTCTGTCTGTCTGTCTGTCTGTCTGTCTGTCTGTCTGTCTGTCTGTCTGTCTGTCTGTCTGTCTGTCTGTCTGTCTGTCTGTCTGTCTGTCTGTCTGTCTGTCTGTCTGTCTGTCTGTCTGTCTGTCTGTCTGTCTGTCTGTCTGTCTGTCTGTCTGTCTGTCTGTCTGTCTGTCTGTCTGTCTGTCTGTCTGTCTGTCTGTCTGTCTGTCTGTCTGTCTGTCTGTCTGTCTGTCTGTCTGTCTGTCTGTCTGTCTGTCTGTCTGTCTGTCTGTCTGTCTGTCTGTCTGTCTGTCTGTCTGTCTGTCTGTCTGTCTGTCTGTCTGTCTGTCTGTCTGTCTGTCTGTCTGTCTGTCTGTCTGTCTGTCTGTCTGTCTGTCTGTCTGTCTGTCTGTCTGTCTGTCTGTCTGTCTGTCTGTCTGTCTGTCTGTCTGTCTGTCTGTCTGTCTGTCTGTCTGTCTGTCTGTCTGTCTGTCTGTCTGTCTGTCTGTCTGTCTGTCTGTCTGTCTGTCTGTCTGTCTGTCTGTCTGTCTGTCTGTCTGTCTGTCTGTCTGTCTGTCTGTCTGTCTGTCTGTCTGTCTGTCTGTCTGTCTGTCTGTCTGTCTGTCTGTCTGTCTGTCTGTCTGTCTGTCTGTCTGTCTGTCTGTCTGTCTGTCTGTCTGTCTGTCTGTCTGTCTGTCTGTCTGTCTGTCTGTCTGTCTGTCTGTCTGTCTGTCTGTCTGTCTGTCTGTCTGTCTGTCTGTCTGTCTGTCTGTCTGTCTGTCTGTCTGTCTGTCTGTCTGTCTGTCTGTCTGTCTGTCTGTCTGTCTGTCTGTCTGTCTGTCTGTCTGTCTGTCTGTCTGTCTGTCTGTCTGTCTGTCTGTCTGTCTGTCTGTCTGTCTGTCTGTCTGTCTGTCTGTCTGTCTGTCTGTCTGTCTGTCTGTCTGTCTGTCTGTCTGTCTGTCTGTCTGTCTGTCTGTCTGTCTGTCTGTCTGTCTGTCTGTCTGTCTGTCTGTCTGTCTGTCTGTCTGTCTGTCTGTCTGTCTGTCTGTCTGTCTGTCTGTCTGTCTGTCTGTCTGTCTGTCTGTCTGTCTGTCTGTCTGTCTGTCTGTCTGTCTGTCTGTCTGTCTGTCTGTCTGTCTGTCTGTCTGTCTGTCTGTCTGTCTGTCTGTCTGTCTGTCTGTCTGTCTGTCTGTCTGTCTGTCTGTCTGTCTGTCTGTCTGTCTGTCTGTCTGTCTGTCTGTCTGTCTGTCTGTCTGTCTGTCTGTCTGTCTGTCTGTCTGTCTGTCTGTCTGTCTGTCTGTCTGTCTGTCTGTCTGTCTGTCTGTCTGTCTGTCTGTCTGTCTGTCTGTCTGTCTGTCTGTCTGTCTGTCTGTCTGTCTGTCTGTCTGTCTGTCTGTCTGTCTGTCTGTCTGTCTGTCTGTCTGTCTGTCTGTCTGTCTGTCTGTCTGTCTGTCTGTCTGTCTGTCTGTCTGTCTGTCTGTCTGTCTGTCTGTCTGTCTGTCTGTCTGTCTGTCTGTCTGTCTGTCTGTCTGTCTGTCTGTCTGTCTGTCTGTCTGTCTGTCTGTCTGTCTGTCTGTCTGTCTGTCTGTCTGTCTGTCTGTCTGTCTGTCTGTCTGTCTGTCTGTCTGTCTGTCTGTCTGTCTGTCTGTCTGTCTGTCTGTCTGTCTGTCTGTCTGTCTGTCTGTCTGTCTGTCTGTCTGTCTGTCTGTCTGTCTGTCTGTCTGTCTGTCTGTCTGTCTGTCTGTCTGTCTGTCTGTCTGTCTGTCTGTCTGTCTGTCTGTCTGTCTGTCTGTCTGTCTGTCTGTCTGTCTGTCTGTCTGTCTGTCTGTCTGTCTGTCTGTCTGTCTGTCTGTCTGTCTGTCTGTCTGTCTGTCTGTCTGTCTGTCTGTCTGTCTGTCTGTCTGTCTGTCTGTCTGTCTGTCTGTCTGTCTGTCTGTCTGTCTGTCTGTCTGTCTGTCTGTCTGTCTGTCTGTCTGTCTGTCTGTCTGTCTGTCTGTCTGTCTGTCTGTCTGTCTGTCTGTCTGTCTGTCTGTCTGTCTGTCTGTCTGTCTGTCTGTCTGTCTGTCTGTCTGTCTGTCTGTCTGTCTGTCTGTCTGTCTGTCTGTCTGTCTGTCTGTCTGTCTGTCTGTCTGTCTGTCTGTCTGTCTGTCTGTCTGTCTGTCTGTCTGTCTGTCTGTCTGTCTGTCTGTCTGTCTGTCTGTCTGTCTGTCTGTCTGTCTGTCTGTCTGTCTGTCTGTCTGTCTGTCTGTCTGTCTGTCTGTCTGTCTGTCTGTCTGTCTGTCTGTCTGTCTGTCTGTCTGTCTGTCTGTCTGTCTGTCTGTCTGTCTGTCTGTCTGTCTGTCTGTCTGTCTGTCTGTCTGTCTGTCTGTCTGTCTGTCTGTCTGTCTGTCTGTCTGTCTGTCTGTCTGTCTGTCTGTCTGTCTGTCTGTCTGTCTGTCTGTCTGTCTGTCTGTCTGTCTGTCTGTCTGTCTGTCTGTCTGTCTGTCTGTCTGTCTGTCTGTCTGTCTGTCTGTCTGTCTGTCTGTCTGTCTGTCTGTCTGTCTGTCTGTCTGTCTGTCTGTCTGTCTGTCTGTCTGTCTGTCTGTCTGTCTGTCTGTCTGTCTGTCTGTCTGTCTGTCTGTCTGTCTGTCTGTCTGTCTGTCTGTCTGTCTGTCTGTCTGTCTGTCTGTCTGTCTGTCTGTCTGTCTGTCTGTCTGTCTGTCTGTCTGTCTGTCTGTCTGTCTGTCTGTCTGTCTGTCTGTCTGTCTGTCTGTCTGTCTGTCTGTCTGTCTGTCTGTCTGTCTGTCTGTCTGTCTGTCTGTCTGTCTGTCTGTCTGTCTGTCTGTCTGTCTGTCTGTCTGTCTGTCTGTCTGTCTGTCTGTCTGTCTGTCTGTCTGTCTGTCTGTCTGTCTGTCTGTCTGTCTGTCTGTCTGTCTGTCTGTCTGTCTGTCTGTCTGTCTGTCTGTCTGTCTGTCTGTCTGTCTGTCTGTCTGTCTGTCTGTCTGTCTGTCTGTCTGTCTGTCTGTCTGTCTGTCTGTCTGTCTGTCTGTCTGTCTGTCTGTCTGTCTGTCTGTCTGTCTGTCTGTCTGTCTGTCTGTCTGTCTGTCTGTCTGTCTGTCTGTCTGTCTGTCTGTCTGTCTGTCTGTCTGTCTGTCTGTCTGTCTGTCTGTCTGTCTGTCTGTCTGTCTGTCTGTCTGTCTGTCTGTCTGTCTGTCTGTCTGTCTGTCTGTCTGTCTGTCTGTCTGTCTGTCTGTCTGTCTGTCTGTCTGTCTGTCTGTCTGTCTGTCTGTCTGTCTGTCTGTCTGTCTGTCTGTCTGTCTGTCTGTCTGTCTGTCTGTCTGTCTGTCTGTCTGTCTGTCTGTCTGTCTGTCTGTCTGTCTGTCTGTCTGTCTGTCTGTCTGTCTGTCTGTCTGTCTGTCTGTCTGTCTGTCTGTCTGTCTGTCTGTCTGTCTGTCTGTCTGTCTGTCTGTCTGTCTGTCTGTCTGTCTGTCTGTCTGTCTGTCTGTCTGTCTGTCTGTCTGTCTGTCTGTCTGTCTGTCTGTCTGTCTGTCTGTCTGTCTGTCTGTCTGTCTGTCTGTCTGTCTGTCTGTCTGTCTGTCTGTCTGTCTGTCTGTCTGTCTGTCTGTCTGTCTGTCTGTCTGTCTGTCTGTCTGTCTGTCTGTCTGTCTGTCTGTCTGTCTGTCTGTCTGTCTGTCTGTCTGTCTGTCTGTCTGTCTGTCTGTCTGTCTGTCTGTCTGTCTGTCTGTCTGTCTGTCTGTCTGTCTGTCTGTCTGTCTGTCTGTCTGTCTGTCTGTCTGTCTGTCTGTCTGTCTGTCTGTCTGTCTGTCTGTCTGTCTGTCTGTCTGTCTGTCTGTCTGTCTGTCTGTCTGTCTGTCTGTCTGTCTGTCTGTCTGTCTGTCTGTCTGTCTGTCTGTCTGTCTGTCTGTCTGTCTGTCTGTCTGTCTGTCTGTCTGTCTGTCTGTCTGTCTGTCTGTCTGTCTGTCTGTCTGTCTGTCTGTCTGTCTGTCTGTCTGTCTGTCTGTCTGTCTGTCTGTCTGTCTGTCTGTCTGTCTGTCTGTCTGTCTGTCTGTCTGTCTGTCTGTCTGTCTGTCTGTCTGTCTGTCTGTCTGTCTGTCTGTCTGTCTGTCTGTCTGTCTGTCTGTCTGTCTGTCTGTCTGTCTGTCTGTCTGTCTGTCTGTCTGTCTGTCTGTCTGTCTGTCTGTCTGTCTGTCTGTCTGTCTGTCTGTCTGTCTGTCTGTCTGTCTGTCTGTCTGTCTGTCTGTCTGTCTGTCTGTCTGTCTGTCTGTCTGTCTGTCTGTCTGTCTGTCTGTCTGTCTGTCTGTCTGTCTGTCTGTCTGTCTGTCTGTCTGTCTGTCTGTCTGTCTGTCTGTCTGTCTGTCTGTCTGTCTGTCTGTCTGTCTGTCTGTCTGTCTGTCTGTCTGTCTGTCTGTCTGTCTGTCTGTCTGTCTGTCTGTCTGTCTGTCTGTCTGTCTGTCTGTCTGTCTGTCTGTCTGTCTGTCTGTCTGTCTGTCTGTCTGTCTGTCTGTCTGTCTGTCTGTCTGTCTGTCTGTCTGTCTGTCTGTCTGTCTGTCTGTCTGTCTGTCTGTCTGTCTGTCTGTCTGTCTGTCTGTCTGTCTGTCTGTCTGTCTGTCTGTCTGTCTGTCTGTCTGTCTGTCTGTCTGTCTGTCTGTCTGTCTGTCTGTCTGTCTGTCTGTCTGTCTGTCTGTCTGTCTGTCTGTCTGTCTGTCTGTCTGTCTGTCTGTCTGTCTGTCTGTCTGTCTGTCTGTCTGTCTGTCTGTCTGTCTGTCTGTCTGTCTGTCTGTCTGTCTGTCTGTCTGTCTGTCTGTCTGTCTGTCTGTCTGTCTGTCTGTCTGTCTGTCTGTCTGTCTGTCTGTCTGTCTGTCTGTCTGTCTGTCTGTCTGTCTGTCTGTCTGTCTGTCTGTCTGTCTGTCTGTCTGTCTGTCTGTCTGTCTGTCTGTCTGTCTGTCTGTCTGTCTGTCTGTCTGTCTGTCTGTCTGTCTGTCTGTCTGTCTGTCTGTCTGTCTGTCTGTCTGTCTGTCTGTCTGTCTGTCTGTCTGTCTGTCTGTCTGTCTGTCTGTCTGTCTGTCTGTCTGTCTGTCTGTCTGTCTGTCTGTCTGTCTGTCTGTCTGTCTGTCTGTCTGTCTGTCTGTCTGTCTGTCTGTCTGTCTGTCTGTCTGTCTGTCTGTCTGTCTGTCTGTCTGTCTGTCTGTCTGTCTGTCTGTCTGTCTGTCTGTCTGTCTGTCTGTCTGTCTGTCTGTCTGTCTGTCTGTCTGTCTGTCTGTCTGTCTGTCTGTCTGTCTGTCTGTCTGTCTGTCTGTCTGTCTGTCTGTCTGTCTGTCTGTCTGTCTGTCTGTCTGTCTGTCTGTCTGTCTGTCTGTCTGTCTGTCTGTCTGTCTGTCTGTCTGTCTGTCTGTCTGTCTGTCTGTCTGTCTGTCTGTCTGTCTGTCTGTCTGTCTGTCTGTCTGTCTGTCTGTCTGTCTGTCTGTCTGTCTGTCTGTCTGTCTGTCTGTCTGTCTGTCTGTCTGTCTGTCTGTCTGTCTGTCTGTCTGTCTGTCTGTCTGTCTGTCTGTCTGTCTGTCTGTCTGTCTGTCTGTCTGTCTGTCTGTCTGTCTGTCTGTCTGTCTGTCTGTCTGTCTGTCTGTCTGTCTGTCTGTCTGTCTGTCTGTCTGTCTGTCTGTCTGTCTGTCTGTCTGTCTGTCTGTCTGTCTGTCTGTCTGTCTGTCTGTCTGTCTGTCTGTCTGTCTGTCTGTCTGTCTGTCTGTCTGTCTGTCTGTCTGTCTGTCTGTCTGTCTGTCTGTCTGTCTGTCTGTCTGTCTGTCTGTCTGTCTGTCTGTCTGTCTGTCTGTCTGTCTGTCTGTCTGTCTGTCTGTCTGTCTGTCTGTCTGTCTGTCTGTCTGTCTGTCTGTCTGTCTGTCTGTCTGTCTGTCTGTCTGTCTGTCTGTCTGTCTGTCTGTCTGTCTGTCTGTCTGTCTGTCTGTCTGTCTGTCTGTCTGTCTGTCTGTCTGTCTGTCTGTCTGTCTGTCTGTCTGTCTGTCTGTCTGTCTGTCTGTCTGTCTGTCTGTCTGTCTGTCTGTCTGTCTGTCTGTCTGTCTGTCTGTCTGTCTGTCTGTCTGTCTGTCTGTCTGTCTGTCTGTCTGTCTGTCTGTCTGTCTGTCTGTCTGTCTGTCTGTCTGTCTGTCTGTCTGTCTGTCTGTCTGTCTGTCTGTCTGTCTGTCTGTCTGTCTGTCTGTCTGTCTGTCTGTCTGTCTGTCTGTCTGTCTGTCTGTCTGTCTGTCTGTCTGTCTGTCTGTCTGTCTGTCTGTCTGTCTGTCTGTCTGTCTGTCTGTCTGTCTGTCTGTCTGTCTGTCTGTCTGTCTGTCTGTCTGTCTGTCTGTCTGTCTGTCTGTCTGTCTGTCTGTCTGTCTGTCTGTCTGTCTGTCTGTCTGTCTGTCTGTCTGTCTGTCTGTCTGTCTGTCTGTCTGTCTGTCTGTCTGTCTGTCTGTCTGTCTGTCTGTCTGTCTGTCTGTCTGTCTGTCTGTCTGTCTGTCTGTCTGTCTGTCTGTCTGTCTGTCTGTCTGTCTGTCTGTCTGTCTGTCTGTCTGTCTGTCTGTCTGTCTGTCTGTCTGTCTGTCTGTCTGTCTGTCTGTCTGTCTGTCTGTCTGTCTGTCTGTCTGTCTGTCTGTCTGTCTGTCTGTCTGTCTGTCTGTCTGTCTGTCTGTCTGTCTGTCTGTCTGTCTGTCTGTCTGTCTGTCTGTCTGTCTGTCTGTCTGTCTGTCTGTCTGTCTGTCTGTCTGTCTGTCTGTCTGTCTGTCTGTCTGTCTGTCTGTCTGTCTGTCTGTCTGTCTGTCTGTCTGTCTGTCTGTCTGTCTGTCTGTCTGTCTGTCTGTCTGTCTGTCTGTCTGTCTGTCTGTCTGTCTGTCTGTCTGTCTGTCTGTCTGTCTGTCTGTCTGTCTGTCTGTCTGTCTGTCTGTCTGTCTGTCTGTCTGTCTGTCTGTCTGTCTGTCTGTCTGTCTGTCTGTCTGTCTGTCTGTCTGTCTGTCTGTCTGTCTGTCTGTCTGTCTGTCTGTCTGTCTGTCTGTCTGTCTGTCTGTCTGTCTGTCTGTCTGTCTGTCTGTCTGTCTGTCTGTCTGTCTGTCTGTCTGTCTGTCTGTCTGTCTGTCTGTCTGTCTGTCTGTCTGTCTGTCTGTCTGTCTGTCTGTCTGTCTGTCTGTCTGTCTGTCTGTCTGTCTGTCTGTCTGTCTGTCTGTCTGTCTGTCTGTCTGTCTGTCTGTCTGTCTGTCTGTCTGTCTGTCTGTCTGTCTGTCTGTCTGTCTGTCTGTCTGTCTGTCTGTCTGTCTGTCTGTCTGTCTGTCTGTCTGTCTGTCTGTCTGTCTGTCTGTCTGTCTGTCTGTCTGTCTGTCTGTCTGTCTGTCTGTCTGTCTGTCTGTCTGTCTGTCTGTCTGTCTGTCTGTCTGTCTGTCTGTCTGTCTGTCTGTCTGTCTGTCTGTCTGTCTGTCTGTCTGTCTGTCTGTCTGTCTGTCTGTCTGTCTGTCTGTCTGTCTGTCTGTCTGTCTGTCTGTCTGTCTGTCTGTCTGTCTGTCTGTCTGTCTGTCTGTCTGTCTGTCTGTCTGTCTGTCTGTCTGTCTGTCTGTCTGTCTGTCTGTCTGTCTGTCTGTCTGTCTGTCTGTCTGTCTGTCTGTCTGTCTGTCTGTCTGTCTGTCTGTCTGTCTGTCTGTCTGTCTGTCTGTCTGTCTGTCTGTCTGTCTGTCTGTCTGTCTGTCTGTCTGTCTGTCTGTCTGTCTGTCTGTCTGTCTGTCTGTCTGTCTGTCTGTCTGTCTGTCTGTCTGTCTGTCTGTCTGTCTGTCTGTCTGTCTGTCTGTCTGTCTGTCTGTCTGTCTGTCTGTCTGTCTGTCTGTCTGTCTGTCTGTCTGTCTGTCTGTCTGTCTGTCTGTCTGTCTGTCTGTCTGTCTGTCTGTCTGTCTGTCTGTCTGTCTGTCTGTCTGTCTGTCTGTCTGTCTGTCTGTCTGTCTGTCTGTCTGTCTGTCTGTCTGTCTGTCTGTCTGTCTGTCTGTCTGTCTGTCTGTCTGTCTGTCTGTCTGTCTGTCTGTCTGTCTGTCTGTCTGTCTGTCTGTCTGTCTGTCTGTCTGTCTGTCTGTCTGTCTGTCTGTCTGTCTGTCTGTCTGTCTGTCTGTCTGTCTGTCTGTCTGTCTGTCTGTCTGTCTGTCTGTCTGTCTGTCTGTCTGTCTGTCTGTCTGTCTGTCTGTCTGTCTGTCTGTCTGTCTGTCTGTCTGTCTGTCTGTCTGTCTGTCTGTCTGTCTGTCTGTCTGTCTGTCTGTCTGTCTGTCTGTCTGTCTGTCTGTCTGTCTGTCTGTCTGTCTGTCTGTCTGTCTGTCTGTCTGTCTGTCTGTCTGTCTGTCTGTCTGTCTGTCTGTCTGTCTGTCTGTCTGTCTGTCTGTCTGTCTGTCTGTCTGTCTGTCTGTCTGTCTGTCTGTCTGTCTGTCTGTCTGTCTGTCTGTCTGTCTGTCTGTCTGTCTGTCTGTCTGTCTGTCTGTCTGTCTGTCTGTCTGTCTGTCTGTCTGTCTGTCTGTCTGTCTGTCTGTCTGTCTGTCTGTCTGTCTGTCTGTCTGTCTGTCTGTCTGTCTGTCTGTCTGTCTGTCTGTCTGTCTGTCTGTCTGTCTGTCTGTCTGTCTGTCTGTCTGTCTGTCTGTCTGTCTGTCTGTCTGTCTGTCTGTCTGTCTGTCTGTCTGTCTGTCTGTCTGTCTGTCTGTCTGTCTGTCTGTCTGTCTGTCTGTCTGTCTGTCTGTCTGTCTGTCTGTCTGTCTGTCTGTCTGTCTGTCTGTCTGTCTGTCTGTCTGTCTGTCTGTCTGTCTGTCTGTCTGTCTGTCTGTCTGTCTGTCTGTCTGTCTGTCTGTCTGTCTGTCTGTCTGTCTGTCTGTCTGTCTGTCTGTCTGTCTGTCTGTCTGTCTGTCTGTCTGTCTGTCTGTCTGTCTGTCTGTCTGTCTGTCTGTCTGTCTGTCTGTCTGTCTGTCTGTCTGTCTGTCTGTCTGTCTGTCTGTCTGTCTGTCTGTCTGTCTGTCTGTCTGTCTGTCTGTCTGTCTGTCTGTCTGTCTGTCTGTCTGTCTGTCTGTCTGTCTGTCTGTCTGTCTGTCTGTCTGTCTGTCTGTCTGTCTGTCTGTCTGTCTGTCTGTCTGTCTGTCTGTCTGTCTGTCTGTCTGTCTGTCTGTCTGTCTGTCTGTCTGTCTGTCTGTCTGTCTGTCTGTCTGTCTGTCTGTCTGTCTGTCTGTCTGTCTGTCTGTCTGTCTGTCTGTCTGTCTGTCTGTCTGTCTGTCTGTCTGTCTGTCTGTCTGTCTGTCTGTCTGTCTGTCTGTCTGTCTGTCTGTCTGTCTGTCTGTCTGTCTGTCTGTCTGTCTGTCTGTCTGTCTGTCTGTCTGTCTGTCTGTCTGTCTGTCTGTCTGTCTGTCTGTCTGTCTGTCTGTCTGTCTGTCTGTCTGTCTGTCTGTCTGTCTGTCTGTCTGTCTGTCTGTCTGTCTGTCTGTCTGTCTGTCTGTCTGTCTGTCTGTCTGTCTGTCTGTCTGTCTGTCTGTCTGTCTGTCTGTCTGTCTGTCTGTCTGTCTGTCTGTCTGTCTGTCTGTCTGTCTGTCTGTCTGTCTGTCTGTCTGTCTGTCTGTCTGTCTGTCTGTCTGTCTGTCTGTCTGTCTGTCTGTCTGTCTGTCTGTCTGTCTGTCTGTCTGTCTGTCTGTCTGTCTGTCTGTCTGTCTGTCTGTCTGTCTGTCTGTCTGTCTGTCTGTCTGTCTGTCTGTCTGTCTGTCTGTCTGTCTGTCTGTCTGTCTGTCTGTCTGTCTGTCTGTCTGTCTGTCTGTCTGTCTGTCTGTCTGTCTGTCTGTCTGTCTGTCTGTCTGTCTGTCTGTCTGTCTGTCTGTCTGTCTGTCTGTCTGTCTGTCTGTCTGTCTGTCTGTCTGTCTGTCTGTCTGTCTGTCTGTCTGTCTGTCTGTCTGTCTGTCTGTCTGTCTGTCTGTCTGTCTGTCTGTCTGTCTGTCTGTCTGTCTGTCTGTCTGTCTGTCTGTCTGTCTGTCTGTCTGTCTGTCTGTCTGTCTGTCTGTCTGTCTGTCTGTCTGTCTGTCTGTCTGTCTGTCTGTCTGTCTGTCTGTCTGTCTGTCTGTCTGTCTGTCTGTCTGTCTGTCTGTCTGTCTGTCTGTCTGTCTGTCTGTCTGTCTGTCTGTCTGTCTGTCTGTCTGTCTGTCTGTCTGTCTGTCTGTCTGTCTGTCTGTCTGTCTGTCTGTCTGTCTGTCTGTCTGTCTGTCTGTCTGTCTGTCTGTCTGTCTGTCTGTCTGTCTGTCTGTCTGTCTGTCTGTCTGTCTGTCTGTCTGTCTGTCTGTCTGTCTGTCTGTCTGTCTGTCTGTCTGTCTGTCTGTCTGTCTGTCTGTCTGTCTGTCTGTCTGTCTGTCTGTCTGTCTGTCTGTCTGTCTGTCTGTCTGTCTGTCTGTCTGTCTGTCTGTCTGTCTGTCTGTCTGTCTGTCTGTCTGTCTGTCTGTCTGTCTGTCTGTCTGTCTGTCTGTCTGTCTGTCTGTCTGTCTGTCTGTCTGTCTGTCTGTCTGTCTGTCTGTCTGTCTGTCTGTCTGTCTGTCTGTCTGTCTGTCTGTCTGTCTGTCTGTCTGTCTGTCTGTCTGTCTGTCTGTCTGTCTGTCTGTCTGTCTGTCTGTCTGTCTGTCTGTCTGTCTGTCTGTCTGTCTGTCTGTCTGTCTGTCTGTCTGTCTGTCTGTCTGTCTGTCTGTCTGTCTGTCTGTCTGTCTGTCTGTCTGTCTGTCTGTCTGTCTGTCTGTCTGTCTGTCTGTCTGTCTGTCTGTCTGTCTGTCTGTCTGTCTGTCTGTCTGTCTGTCTGTCTGTCTGTCTGTCTGTCTGTCTGTCTGTCTGTCTGTCTGTCTGTCTGTCTGTCTGTCTGTCTGTCTGTCTGTCTGTCTGTCTGTCTGTCTGTCTGTCTGTCTGTCTGTCTGTCTGTCTGTCTGTCTGTCTGTCTGTCTGTCTGTCTGTCTGTCTGTCTGTCTGTCTGTCTGTCTGTCTGTCTGTCTGTCTGTCTGTCTGTCTGTCTGTCTGTCTGTCTGTCTGTCTGTCTGTCTGTCTGTCTGTCTGTCTGTCTGTCTGTCTGTCTGTCTGTCTGTCTGTCTGTCTGTCTGTCTGTCTGTCTGTCTGTCTGTCTGTCTGTCTGTCTGTCTGTCTGTCTGTCTGTCTGTCTGTCTGTCTGTCTGTCTGTCTGTCTGTCTGTCTGTCTGTCTGTCTGTCTGTCTGTCTGTCTGTCTGTCTGTCTGTCTGTCTGTCTGTCTGTCTGTCTGTCTGTCTGTCTGTCTGTCTGTCTGTCTGTCTGTCTGTCTGTCTGTCTGTCTGTCTGTCTGTCTGTCTGTCTGTCTGTCTGTCTGTCTGTCTGTCTGTCTGTCTGTCTGTCTGTCTGTCTGTCTGTCTGTCTGTCTGTCTGTCTGTCTGTCTGTCTGTCTGTCTGTCTGTCTGTCTGTCTGTCTGTCTGTCTGTCTGTCTGTCTGTCTGTCTGTCTGTCTGTCTGTCTGTCTGTCTGTCTGTCTGTCTGTCTGTCTGTCTGTCTGTCTGTCTGTCTGTCTGTCTGTCTGTCTGTCTGTCTGTCTGTCTGTCTGTCTGTCTGTCTGTCTGTCTGTCTGTCTGTCTGTCTGTCTGTCTGTCTGTCTGTCTGTCTGTCTGTCTGTCTGTCTGTCTGTCTGTCTGTCTGTCTGTCTGTCTGTCTGTCTGTCTGTCTGTCTGTCTGTCTGTCTGTCTGTCTGTCTGTCTGTCTGTCTGTCTGTCTGTCTGTCTGTCTGTCTGTCTGTCTGTCTGTCTGTCTGTCTGTCTGTCTGTCTGTCTGTCTGTCTGTCTGTCTGTCTGTCTGTCTGTCTGTCTGTCTGTCTGTCTGTCTGTCTGTCTGTCTGTCTGTCTGTCTGTCTGTCTGTCTGTCTGTCTGTCTGTCTGTCTGTCTGTCTGTCTGTCTGTCTGTCTGTCTGTCTGTCTGTCTGTCTGTCTGTCTGTCTGTCTGTCTGTCTGTCTGTCTGTCTGTCTGTCTGTCTGTCTGTCTGTCTGTCTGTCTGTCTGTCTGTCTGTCTGTCTGTCTGTCTGTCTGTCTGTCTGTCTGTCTGTCTGTCTGTCTGTCTGTCTGTCTGTCTGTCTGTCTGTCTGTCTGTCTGTCTGTCTGTCTGTCTGTCTGTCTGTCTGTCTGTCTGTCTGTCTGTCTGTCTGTCTGTCTGTCTGTCTGTCTGTCTGTCTGTCTGTCTGTCTGTCTGTCTGTCTGTCTGTCTGTCTGTCTGTCTGTCTGTCTGTCTGTCTGTCTGTCTGTCTGTCTGTCTGTCTGTCTGTCTGTCTGTCTGTCTGTCTGTCTGTCTGTCTGTCTGTCTGTCTGTCTGTCTGTCTGTCTGTCTGTCTGTCTGTCTGTCTGTCTGTCTGTCTGTCTGTCTGTCTGTCTGTCTGTCTGTCTGTCTGTCTGTCTGTCTGTCTGTCTGTCTGTCTGTCTGTCTGTCTGTCTGTCTGTCTGTCTGTCTGTCTGTCTGTCTGTCTGTCTGTCTGTCTGTCTGTCTGTCTGTCTGTCTGTCTGTCTGTCTGTCTGTCTGTCTGTCTGTCTGTCTGTCTGTCTGTCTGTCTGTCTGTCTGTCTGTCTGTCTGTCTGTCTGTCTGTCTGTCTGTCTGTCTGTCTGTCTGTCTGTCTGTCTGTCTGTCTGTCTGTCTGTCTGTCTGTCTGTCTGTCTGTCTGTCTGTCTGTCTGTCTGTCTGTCTGTCTGTCTGTCTGTCTGTCTGTCTGTCTGTCTGTCTGTCTGTCTGTCTGTCTGTCTGTCTGTCTGTCTGTCTGTCTGTCTGTCTGTCTGTCTGTCTGTCTGTCTGTCTGTCTGTCTGTCTGTCTGTCTGTCTGTCTGTCTGTCTGTCTGTCTGTCTGTCTGTCTGTCTGTCTGTCTGTCTGTCTGTCTGTCTGTCTGTCTGTCTGTCTGTCTGTCTGTCTGTCTGTCTGTCTGTCTGTCTGTCTGTCTGTCTGTCTGTCTGTCTGTCTGTCTGTCTGTCTGTCTGTCTGTCTGTCTGTCTGTCTGTCTGTCTGTCTGTCTGTCTGTCTGTCTGTCTGTCTGTCTGTCTGTCTGTCTGTCTGTCTGTCTGTCTGTCTGTCTGTCTGTCTGTCTGTCTGTCTGTCTGTCTGTCTGTCTGTCTGTCTGTCTGTCTGTCTGTCTGTCTGTCTGTCTGTCTGTCTGTCTGTCTGTCTGTCTGTCTGTCTGTCTGTCTGTCTGTCTGTCTGTCTGTCTGTCTGTCTGTCTGTCTGTCTGTCTGTCTGTCTGTCTGTCTGTCTGTCTGTCTGTCTGTCTGTCTGTCTGTCTGTCTGTCTGTCTGTCTGTCTGTCTGTCTGTCTGTCTGTCTGTCTGTCTGTCTGTCTGTCTGTCTGTCTGTCTGTCTGTCTGTCTGTCTGTCTGTCTGTCTGTCTGTCTGTCTGTCTGTCTGTCTGTCTGTCTGTCTGTCTGTCTGTCTGTCTGTCTGTCTGTCTGTCTGTCTGTCTGTCTGTCTGTCTGTCTGTCTGTCTGTCTGTCTGTCTGTCTGTCTGTCTGTCTGTCTGTCTGTCTGTCTGTCTGTCTGTCTGTCTGTCTGTCTGTCTGTCTGTCTGTCTGTCTGTCTGTCTGTCTGTCTGTCTGTCTGTCTGTCTGTCTGTCTGTCTGTCTGTCTGTCTGTCTGTCTGTCTGTCTGTCTGTCTGTCTGTCTGTCTGTCTGTCTGTCTGTCTGTCTGTCTGTCTGTCTGTCTGTCTGTCTGTCTGTCTGTCTGTCTGTCTGTCTGTCTGTCTGTCTGTCTGTCTGTCTGTCTGTCTGTCTGTCTGTCTGTCTGTCTGTCTGTCTGTCTGTCTGTCTGTCTGTCTGTCTGTCTGTCTGTCTGTCTGTCTGTCTGTCTGTCTGTCTGTCTGTCTGTCTGTCTGTCTGTCTGTCTGTCTGTCTGTCTGTCTGTCTGTCTGTCTGTCTGTCTGTCTGTCTGTCTGTCTGTCTGTCTGTCTGTCTGTCTGTCTGTCTGTCTGTCTGTCTGTCTGTCTGTCTGTCTGTCTGTCTGTCTGTCTGTCTGTCTGTCTGTCTGTCTGTCTGTCTGTCTGTCTGTCTGTCTGTCTGTCTGTCTGTCTGTCTGTCTGTCTGTCTGTCTGTCTGTCTGTCTGTCTGTCTGTCTGTCTGTCTGTCTGTCTGTCTGTCTGTCTGTCTGTCTGTCTGTCTGTCTGTCTGTCTGTCTGTCTGTCTGTCTGTCTGTCTGTCTGTCTGTCTGTCTGTCTGTCTGTCTGTCTGTCTGTCTGTCTGTCTGTCTGTCTGTCTGTCTGTCTGTCTGTCTGTCTGTCTGTCTGTCTGTCTGTCTGTCTGTCTGTCTGTCTGTCTGTCTGTCTGTCTGTCTGTCTGTCTGTCTGTCTGTCTGTCTGTCTGTCTGTCTGTCTGTCTGTCTGTCTGTCTGTCTGTCTGTCTGTCTGTCTGTCTGTCTGTCTGTCTGTCTGTCTGTCTGTCTGTCTGTCTGTCTGTCTGTCTGTCTGTCTGTCTGTCTGTCTGTCTGTCTGTCTGTCTGTCTGTCTGTCTGTCTGTCTGTCTGTCTGTCTGTCTGTCTGTCTGTCTGTCTGTCTGTCTGTCTGTCTGTCTGTCTGTCTGTCTGTCTGTCTGTCTGTCTGTCTGTCTGTCTGTCTGTCTGTCTGTCTGTCTGTCTGTCTGTCTGTCTGTCTGTCTGTCTGTCTGTCTGTCTGTCTGTCTGTCTGTCTGTCTGTCTGTCTGTCTGTCTGTCTGTCTGTCTGTCTGTCTGTCTGTCTGTCTGTCTGTCTGTCTGTCTGTCTGTCTGTCTGTCTGTCTGTCTGTCTGTCTGTCTGTCTGTCTGTCTGTCTGTCTGTCTGTCTGTCTGTCTGTCTGTCTGTCTGTCTGTCTGTCTGTCTGTCTGTCTGTCTGTCTGTCTGTCTGTCTGTCTGTCTGTCTGTCTGTCTGTCTGTCTGTCTGTCTGTCTGTCTGTCTGTCTGTCTGTCTGTCTGTCTGTCTGTCTGT
>OX387422.1:69327780-69367780 GCA_947563755.1 Lochmaea crataegi | reverse complement strand
AAATCATATGCCTCCCACCCCCCTAATAATGCCTCTGGTGGATATTTTTTAAATCTACACAGGAAATGGCTAATGGCTAAGACAATATGTCCGTCGAGCTTTTCCTTACCGGTGTCGTCTACTATGATTTCTTGAGTTTCTACACACCAAGTACCATCTTTGTTTAGTTGAATTTCATTGCATTCCGATGAAAGTAGCGACGAGCACAACACTTCCGTAAAGTATCTGAAATACAAATTAGAGGATGTACAAAGGTTAGTTTGAAAGACGACATCTATCAATTCTCATAAAATTATGTGTATTATACTAGAACTGTGTGTCCAATCAATGTTTTTTACTAATAAGAGCCCGAATCTCAATGTCCTTTCTGTTAAATTGACTATTTCCCTGTAATAAGTTATTGCTCATCTGATGATAAATTGCTTCAGCGTGTTTTAGCTTTACACTATAGAGGTGGGGCATGTCACTAGGTATCTACATAGTATAGAAAAAGAACTGGTAGGATAACTTAAAGCGGCTTCTTTGAAGTTTTGTCAGACGAATCGGACAATCTGGACTGTGTAAAACATGTCGCCGGTAAACCAAGATGGTGCGACTGCTGTTCGCTTGACGCTACCCGAACAGGATCGGAATGAAATCTAAGCTTTTGTAAAACAAGAAATTATTTATCCCCTGATTTTGAAATACATATTCAATAAGTTACGTGAATGAACATAATTTGAAATGGTACATTGTAGGTTTTGTTTCACACGTTGACATCGAAAATAAAATGATAGCAATAACGTTTATTATAATATTTGCATGAACATGAAAGTATATTAATGCACATAACTTGCATATAAATATTAGAACTACAAAGCAAATCAACGTGTTACTGTTGTAAAAATGAAACTGGCACACTTTATTCTTCAAATACACCATGCGTCTTTTGAGACAGACAGATAGGTAGGTATGCTGAATTTATTTATCGACTGATTTGTATTTCTAACGATTTTTGTTCAATTTCTGGCTGTGATCGCTGAAGTTGGGAGGGTAGGGCAACCTCACATCATTGGGTCCTTTGTGCATCCTCCTTAAAGTCCTTCTCAGTACGTCAACCAGCCTGTGGTTTTAACATAGTTGATAACGTCCCCAAGAGGAACTTCTCTCAGCTTGGATGGTGCTAGCCAAAACTCGCCGATCACGGATTTACAGATGGATGATAGAGCCAAGCAATCAAAAAGGATATGCTCTACCGTTTTATATTGCTGTTCACAGCCTCGACATAATGATGTGTCTGATATCCTCATTCTATGAAGATGTTTATTAAGTTGACAATGTCCGGTCAGAATCCCTGTTGCAAAACGTAAGTTCCGCCAGGTCACCGTCAAGAATATTTTTGCTGCTGCTCTTTCAAGATATAACAGTAATTCCTTGGATAGTTTGCAGTATTTTGTTTTATCTCACCTTTTGTTGAACTTATTGTGAGAATGTTCGCGCACTAGGCTTGCTTGCTACAGATGAAACTGTTAGATTGGCGGAGCAGGCTAGCTCAAAATGTTTTTGAGTTGCTGCCTTCCTAGCCAGGAAATCAGCCGCGCGGTTTCGTTTAGACCATGGCCCTTGGTCCACGACATTGGCATAGTGACATTCTAGTACTGACACTGATAAAATGCTTGGTCAGTTCATGGCTAGTAGTGCTTGTCTGCTATCTGTATATATGCATACATTTTTTCCCCGAGATGTTTCTACCGGAAATCTCTTTTGCAGCTATGTAGATGCCTTTCAGTTCATTTTGAACAACGTTGGTATATTTGCCTATAGCCCATTTCATGTTGAAGTTTAAAGAATTGTGTACTTCGCATGCAGAACCTTGTTCAGTTTTTGATCCAACAGTGTAGATGAGTAACTACCACTGGCGTTTCTCTTATTGTGTTAATTAAAAATATCTCTTTCGCCTGTAGCATTGGGGACGAAGTGACTGGGGTTGAAGTGACATATTCCCGCCACAGTTAACGTCTCGTTACTCCGCCAAGAATATGGAAGCGATCCACGGATATCACAGCAACCTCTTCGATATAAATAACAAGGACAGTGAGATTAAGAATTACCTTCATGGTTGTGATCGCATTACGTATTGGGAAAATATTATATTCTTGTGATATCTGTCGTTGATATTTTGGTTTTTATAAAAACTTAGCAACCAGTTCAAAAAACACTCGCTGTATATGTGTATGACTTACGAATTATACAATTGTTAATTATTAGATATTTGAAAAAAAAAATGTTTTGTAATTTCTATCAATAAATTTCAATGTACAGAACTTTCTTATACGCGCATTGTGTAGCCCTGAAACATATAGTATGCTACTAAAATATGGAAGAAATTCAAAATTCGTGACTTTCTTTTCATTTCATGTGTTATTTTTGCTTATTTTACTAAAATACTAATGCCCGTTTGCACCGTTTGGAATTTAAGCACGCCTTTCGTAAGCTGTTCTCAACTTTGAGAAGCACTCAAGTTTTTCGCTTGTTGCACCGATACAGCTTAAGCATTACTTAGTAAAGAACCGCTTAACGCATTGCGTACATGGCAACACTGAGAATGTCTAGTGACTTTTCAGATTTGGCCCAGTATCGAGTGACAGTTAGCTTTCGCCCGTGTCAAAGGTATAAATACCTATAAATACGAAGAAAACAACAAAACAACAGAAATCATTTCATGTGTTATTTTTGCTTATTTTACTAAAATACTAATGCCCGTTTGCACCGTTTGGAATTTAAGCACGCCTTTCGTAAGCTGTTCTCAACTTTGAGAAGCACTCAAGTTTTTCGCTTGTTGCACCGATACAGCTTAAGCATTACTTAGTAAAGAACCGCTTAACGCATTGCGTACATGGCAACACTGAGAATGTCTAGTGACTTTTCAGATTTGGCCCAGTATCGAGTGACAGTTAGCTTTCGCCCGTGTCAAAGGTATAAATACCTATAAATACGAAGAAAACAACAAAACAACAAAACAACAGAAATCAGCAATGATTATCAAATGCCCAGCGCAGGCATAAAACCGAAGTGCTGCTAGCAACTGATTCATGAGAGACACGCTGTTGTTTCTGTAATAATAGTTGACCATTTGTCCTAAATTTTGTTTACGTTATACACTACAATCAAAAAATAATATTTATTATTGTATTGGTATTTTTACCAATTCCTTCTATGGCGGCTCCTTGCCAAACAGCATTATCAGCATGTTGCCGCAGAATTATGATCTATATTCGATCCGTACGCACCTAACAATAAACATTCCCCGGTATTGCATTTTCCCTGAAAAGTCAGCAAAAAACCAGTGATCATTTGCTCTTGTAGGTTTCCTTATTAGGTAATATTTTACTTAAAAATAATTTCGAAATTTCAGAGGTTCCTCTACCAATCCTAAAGCCCGTTGGAGACTTTTCTGCGGTCGCTCTAGATTGTCACGTTAACATGGATGTATCTTCTTTACAATATAAATACTTAGGATGTCATAACCAGACCGAGGAGGACCATTAGTGTTGGAACATATTTGACTTTTCCTAAGATGACGGAATGGCTCGCATGTGGATAGTAAGAAAAAAGTACTGCAATAAAATCTTTGCAGCTGCCTGACGTCTGGTCCATATGTCACTGATTTTGCACGATTCTATCAATGAAAGCCGTCAAAACTCACGTCAAAAATAACGCAGCAGTCTATTAATAGAGAGCAGTTGACAGCAGCGTTGCATTTAAAGTCAAACTAGCGTATTAGAGTATACAATTTGGCTTACCCATCAATAAACAGATCATCATAAGGAGCAGGTTTATTGCAAACTGGACATTTCCAAGTCGGTTTTCTTTCATTCATTTCTAAAAAGAGAGAAGCGTCGAAACATTGCAAATGGCCGCAAGTCTTTGGGCGACACGGCGTCGACATTCTCGTCTGACCCAATGGACACATTAATGATACTCTTAACGATGTGGTAGCTATTTCATCTTCATCATCGCACAGTTGCTCTTCAACTAGAATAAAACATTCAACATATTAGAATAGAATTATTAAGACAGAGTCCAATATACAATTGAAGTGATTACATATGTAGCTTTATGTTAGTTGTGTTTAAAACATCCACAACATCTAATAATATTCAACAGTGAGAAAACTTTTCATTTCATCATTGCCTAAATCATTCAACTGCCAAGATGGCCGAAAAATCTTTTACTGTGTGCTAAATTAAGCGATTCGTAGTCGGCGTATATATCAAGAAATAAACTGAGACCAAATTCGACCACTATTCGGGCCTATTTCACAAAATGTTTTTCCTCGGATCACTCTCTTAGCGATAATTATAAGACAGTCAAGTGTTTCATGATGTCGCTTTTAAAATGACATCGATATGTAAGAGTTGAACCAAGACAAAGTAGATGTTTGATAAGGCAACTTTAAAGTTCAATATATCAAGATATCTTTGATCTTAAAAAGTAATTTTTAGAAAATAAAAAAATTTAAAATTATGTAACCACAATTTTTGACCGTTCAAGTTTCTATCATAAAAGTGAAGAGCTACAACCTGGTTGTCTCTAATCGCAAAAAAGACTTTAAACTCCCATCGCTCTTGAAAACCACGTACTCTTGTAAAGTGTTGATTTTCTTCGCTCCAGTAATGCGAATTTTTTTAATTAGTTTTATGGCTTTGGCATAGAGCAATTAGCCAGACCCTTTTTTTACATCAATTCTAAATAGATTATGTTAGTAATATGTGTGTCTGTTTTCCTTTTTTTTTATTTATTTTCTTTCTATTTTAATTTTTTTTTCTTTTCTAATTTTTTTAAATCTTTTCGTCTTTTTATTTTATTTTAATTTTTTTTATCTTTTCGTCAACAAAATTACAATTTATTTTACGTCTGTATTGCTCACAAATATTGTTAGTAGCTTACAATTTCATTTTACACCTTATAATGTGATTGTACAAACTCATGTAAACCTGAATGTTATTACTAAATACTAAACAATTAAGACTTATTGGTAAGTTAATATAATTTTTAATTATATCGTTGTATATCAAGTCAATGCTTTTCTTGAACAATCTACATTCTAATATCATATGTAGCAAATCTCCGATATTGCCGCATGTGCAATATTTATTGTCGTTTAATCCCATTCGGAATTGATAAAGTGGGGTTAGGGCATAGTGTGATCGTATTCTGTTAATTAACACAATGAAGTGTCTTTTATTCTCTGATCTAAACCATCTCTCAGAAGGAATGGTATCTTGATGGTAGATATAATTTAGTCCAGTGATAGAATTTCGGTATCTTTCTTGTCAATTATTTTTTTGTTCTTCTTCAAATTTTTTGTTTAAGTCTCCATAGGTAACTTTATTATCCAAATTTATTCCGGAAGTTAGAGCTGATTTAGCTAAAGTGTCTGCCATTTCATTTCCTTTTATGCCTGAATGTCCCTTTATCCATGCAATTGCCACCTTTTTGTTTTGGGATTTTATATCTTAGTTATACTGCAGAATTTCTACTTCTATATGTGTTAATTGTGTGGATCTATATAAATTATCAATCCTGTCTACTGCACTTTTGCTATCAGAGAGAATGATGAAGTTATCCTTGTTACTGTCTGTTATATATTTCAATGCTTGACTTATTGCTATCATTTCTGCTGATATTGTTGTCTCGTTTTGTAATTTATATTTATTCACGGATTTTGTATTCTCTTCGTAAACTGCACAGCCTGTATTGTTTTCTTTCTTTGATACGCCTGTGTAAATAGGGTGGCGCATTAGAAACAGTCCACCTCAAATATTGTTGGCGGGGGAGGTTTTTGCGGCAAACCCCGAGACACGTCGATTTTGTTTTCTAGGGGGACAACTTTTGATAGTTAACTTATGGTTGTACGGTCATCCCCCTAAAAGGGGTGACTACCCCTTCTAGAATCTTTAATGGCATGGGGGGTCGAGTGACACATAATTTGGAAGGTATTTCGATTCTCTTTAAAGACATGCTAACATGTTTGTGTTAAGTGTTGAAATTAATGACAAAAACCAGCTGGAAGTGTGAGTGAAAGAAATAAAAAAAAAGTTGTCAAAAAAGTTTTAATCGAAGTAAGTGTTCAAATTGTGATCCGTTTACTTCCAAACATTAATACAACCTCTGTTCAACACTTTTCCGAACATTTTGTAGCATAACAGGAGTTATTTCACCACATGCCACAGTTATCCGGTGGCGAAGATCTTCTAAAGAGTTCGGTTGCGTTTTGTAAACAACACTTTTTAAATAACCCCATAAGAAAAAGTCCAACTGTGATAGATCAGGCGATCTTGGGGGCCATTCAATGGAACCTCTTCTACCAATCAAATGTGCGGGAAAATGTTGATCTAAAAAGTCACGTACAGGAGCTGCATAGTGTGGTGGAGCGCCATCCTGTTGAAAAAAAAATCATTTTCTGGGATCTGATCATCGTTTTCCATTATCTCCACAATTTGAGGGTAGATGAGGTCTTCGAGCAAATTAAGATAAGATTCACCCGTCAAGTTATGAGGTAGGAAAAACGGACCAACAATATTATTTCCAAAAACCCCAGCCCACACATTCAATTTTTGTGGAGCCTGTGTATTTTGTTCTCTCATAATTGCAGGATTTGCATCACTCCAGTATCTGCAATTATGTTTGTTCACGTGACCATTAAGAAAGAACGTGCATTCGTCAGAAAAGCATATCAAATATAAAAAGTGGGGGTTGTCCACCTGTCTTCTAGTCATCTCCTCACAAAATTGGATACGGCGATCTGGGTCGTCTTCGTTGAGCTCTTGCACGAGATGAATCTTATAAGGATGGAATTTATGACGTTTCAAGGCCCTCTGAATGCTTCTACGTGGAATTCCTGTAGCTGCTGCTATTTGTCTCGTGCTTGAAGTGGGATCCAATGCAACATGTCCCAAAAGTGGCTGTGTAGCCTCGTTAGTAAGAGGATATTGTCTTTCATATTTTCTGTTAGAAACGTTTCCGGTCTCCATGAACTTAGATATTAAATTTATCACGTAGGGATGTCTTACATTCTTACCGGGATGACGTTCATTAAAAACTCTTGCAGCTGCCCGTGCAGAATCGTTGTTTCTAAAATAGTTTGTAACAATTTCAGTTTTCTCTGCAGTGGTGTAAACCATGATAATTAGGTTCATTTACTTTGAACTAGAGAATGAAGGAATTTCACTAAAATAAAACTAGGTACCCGTAAAATTATACTAAAAACCATTATCTTATCACGTCAATAGCTGACAAACATCTTTTTTGCTATTTCAGTAATAAATGAGAATGGGTTTATAATTTAAAAGGTATAAGAGGTTCAATTTTATTTGTAGTATTTAGATTTTCATGAATTTATATTTTTTACTCCTTTTTTATTTGTCTTTCTTTTTTAATAAAAATAATAACATTTTATTGGAATGTTATTACCTTATTATTAATTCAGCTTTTTATTCCGATTTCTTCAACGGAGATTTCAATCTGGTTTTTGTCATTAATTTTAACACAAAAATGTTAGCATGTCTTTAAAGAGAATCGAAATACCTTTCAAATTATGTGCCACTCGACCTCCCATGCCATTTAAGATTCTAGAAGGGGTAGTCACCCCTTTTAGGGGGATGACCGTACAACCATAAGTTAACTATCAAAAGTTGTCCCCCTCGAAAACAAAATCGACGTGTCTCGGGGTTTGCCGGAAAAACCTCCCCCGCCAACAATATTTGAGGTGGACTGTTTCTAATGCGCCACCCTGTATATTAGTCCAGTAAGAATTTCCGAGATTCTGCATGGCTGCGGTTGCTTTTTTTAAGGTAATTTGGACAAGCGGAATCGAATGGCACTATTCGCAGACTTCAATTTTTCCGGGAAATAGTGAAAAACGCGGAAAATAACTTAAAATTCGCGTTTTCTCGGTAACTAATTGATTTATCGAAACAAGTTTCGAATAAATGTTGTATAGCGCAAAATATTACGTCGAAATACTACCTCACTTGTTAAATTTCATTCAGTATTATTGATTTTCCCGACCATTTCCGAATCCGCTGGAAATCCGCCGGGGACTTCCCGAGCCGCTACTGCGCACCCTTTTCATTTCCCCACTCTCTCGATGCATTTCCAAGTCACATAAAATTCTGTACATGTGAAATCGGAGTCCTCGGCGGATTTCCAGCAGATTCGGAAATGGTCGGGAAAATCAATAATACTGAATGAAATAAGTGAGGTAGTATTTCGACGTAAAATTTTGCGCTCTACATTTATTCGAAACTTTTTTCGATAAATCAATAAGTTACCGAGAAACCGCGAATTTTAAGTAATTTTCCGCGATTCTCACTATTTCCCGGGAAAATTGGAGTCTGCGAATAGTGCCATTCGATTCCGTGTGCCCAAATTACTTTAAAAAACGCAACCGCAGCCATGCAGCTACCGATGCCGAATCTCGGAACTTCTTAATGGACTATATTGATAATTTGGCCAGTAGGAAGTTATAACTTCGTCTAGATTTTCGGGTTTTATTTGACATGTATAGATTTTGTGTGAAAAGAGAATTTGCAGATCCTTTGAATAATATGGCAGAATGTTGTTAGTAGAGAGAATGTTGTTGTATTTTGAGCAGGTGATATAACTTTCAACTGTCAGGCGAGCGGTTTTAGTATTCCAATAGGGATGAGTTAGTTCTAATAATGTCAATTTATGTATGGATTTTAAATATTCTGCCTCTTTTGCTGTTGCCTTGGCTATGAATTTATGACTAATCAATTGTCTCCTATATTGTAATGGTGGTTCCAGAGATTCTCCTTCCATTATGTTTATGGGTGTTGATCTATGATATCCTAGACTGATTCTAAGGCATTTATTTTTTTGTTCAAGTGGACATTTGTTGCTGAGCCACATAAATGACTGCCATAATCCAAAACACTTCTTGCCATTGTTTTGTAAAACATTAAGGCTATATTTGGATCTGCTCCCCATTTTGTGTAGCAGAAAGCTCTAAGAATGTTGATTGAATTTTCTGATTGTGAATACAGTCCTTCCATAGGAGATTTCTATCCAAATGTAGTCCTAGGTATCTGACAGTGTTTTTTATTGGTAATAAATATGGTCCTAAGTGCATGTTGCCTTGGGTTAGTTGAGTTTTTCTAGTAAATATGCAAAGTGACAGATTATGTTCCTTTAGCCATTCATGTGTCATATTAAAATCGGCAAATAATTTCTTTTGACATAATTCTATGGTTTTATCCTTAGTGTATATAACTATATCATCAGCAAATTGTATTGTTTTGGAGTTGTTTAATGCTGTTTCCATATCAGTTGTGTATAATAAATACAGTAGATGACTAAGAATACTCAGAAGTAAATTGATGGTTGATTTTTATGTATATCTGTCGGTCGGGGTATAATGATATTAAGAAAGAGCTTAGTTTATCTGGTAACCCTATTGATATTACTTTGCGGTGTACTGTAATTAAATTAACACTGTCGAATGCTGATATGATATCTATAAACGCTGCAGTTGTGATGGATTTTTCGGTAAAATGTATTTATACATCAGAAACGAATGCAGTTATTGCTTCTAATGTAGATCTTGATTTTCGAAAACCATATTGAGAGTCCGGAAGTATATGTTCGCTTTCTAACCAATGTTCCAAACGGTTCTTGATAAGTCTCTCCAACATTTTTAGAATGCAGGATGATAACGATATTGGTCTGTACGACTTTGGTTGCTCATATGGTATTCCTGGTTTTTTTTATTGGTAATACAATATATTCCTTCCAACTCCCTGGTAACGGAGACGTTCCATTCCAAATAGAGTTTAGGAGCCTTTCTTTATGCTTGCATGGAAGATTGAATAGCATTGAGTAGGAAATGTTATCTTTTATTTCGGATTTTGTTACATCTTCTAGGTTATGTGGAGCCCAATCTGGTGATATTTTTCTATGAAATTCATCTATTCATATTCATATTGTGTCTGGATCGATTGGATTTTTATTTTGTTGTTTTTGGTTTTTATAGTTATTTAATTTTTTCCATAAAACTGATATTGGAGTTTTTGGTTAAGACTCTCACAGTACTTCTTCCACTTCTGTCTTTTGACTTGTTTAAAAGTTCTTTTGGCTATTGCATCAAGTCGTTTAAACTCAATTAGGTTTTGAGTGTTCGGATTAGTTTTTTAAATTATATATGCTTGACGGCTTCTTGTTGTTAATGTATTACATGTTTCGTCCCACCAGGGCTTTGGAAAGTGGTTACGTCGGAAGCTTGTGTTTGTAGATTTTCTAGGTACTGCTATTTCTATTGAATTATTTATATTATCAACCATTTCCCTATAATCTTTCGCAATTGGTATGGCCTCTAGAGTTGTGTGATATAGGTTCCAATTTGCTTTTTTTAATGACATATATTATGTACTAGGTTTACTTCTTGTTTATAAGTGTTTGAACGATCTATTGTCATTAGAATGGGTAAGTGATTTGATCCATGTGGGTCATCAATTGTTTTCCATGTTATAAACTGGACTATATCCGGGGTACAGATGGATAAATCTATAGCACTTTTTCTACCTATATTTACAAGTGTTGGACTACCATCATTTAAATATACAAGATTACATTGGTTAATTGCTTGTTATAAAATTTTTCCCTGCGTATCAGTATAGTCACATCCCCATGACAAGTTATGGGAATTGAATTCGCTGGATAATAAAAACGGTTTTGGTATATTATCTAAGAAAATTACCCACTCTTGTAGTTCTATTCTGGTTCTGGGTTTTATGTATATAGATACTATTTGAATTGCCTTTCTATTTGCTAGTATTTTTGTTGAAATGCAAGAGCATTCTATATTTGCTGGTTTTTGTAATTGTATTTCGCGATATAGTCTGTTGGATTTGATTAGAATTGCGACCCCATCATATCCATCGTTAAGATCCGATCGAATTGTATTGTATCCTGTAAAGTTATAATATTTGCCCGGCTTAAACCAGGTTTCAGATAGAAGAGCAAGAGAGGCATCGTTTGCAAACAACAGATTCTCAAGGTTTTCTTTGTTGGAAACCGCCGATCGACAGTTCCACCGCAAAACTCTGAGACTCCCAGCATCATGAAAGCTTATGTTATTAATTGACATAGATTCTTTGATTTGTTTTTGTCTAATAAATTCTGGACATGCTGCTAGGTTCGTCGTAAAGTGATCACCCTTACAACTGAAGCATTGTGGAGTAAATTCTGTTACCGTACATTCTTTTGTATTGTGTTGTTGACTGCAATTGCTGCATCTGGGAGTTGAATTGCACTGATTGCCTAAGTGGCCATACCTTAGACAGTTGAAACATAACAGTACCTTCTTCCTATAAGGTTCCACTTCTTTAAGAACTTTGTTTATAGTAACATATTTTGGGAGTGTTTGTGTTTTAAAACTCACCACATATGATTTGGTGGGAGTAAACTCGGTTGTTCCTTCTGTGGTAGTTTTCCTATTTATTCTTTTTACGTTTAATACTTGTAAATTACAGTGCATGTCGTATTTTTTTATTTTATTTTTATTATATTCTTCCGAGAATTCTTTATCGATATCCCTTATTACTCCTTGTCGCACTTCTATGAATTTAGGTATGTAAATTTCTAAATTATTATCAATTAATAATCATTTTTACTACTGATAAGATGATTAGCATTTTTATAATCTTTCATTTTTATTCTAACTCGATTTCTTCCAATTGTATCTATACTAGAAATTTTGTTATCAAGTTCGTACATAAATACCTCTTTTTTCTTGTCTGGTTTTTTGTTAGGTGTATTCTCGTTGTTGGGTGAGTCGATATCCTGTGTTAGTTTATGTTTAAAATCACTTACAGTTTGTTTTGTTTCTTTGATTTCTCTGGAAGAAAAGCCAGCAAATTCTGTTTCCATATCTTCCTTGTTTACCTCTTTGGTTGAAGGCAGTTTGTTAGGATCAGGGGGTTTCCCCCCTTCTTCTACACTCGTTTGGATTATGAGATATAAGACACTTACTATTCACCTATTCCGATTCTTTTTTCGTTAACCACGGTAACGCTTTAGACGTCCGTCTCTCACGAAAGCCAATCGAAAACTCCCAGTAATGCGAATTGTTCCTATTAAACATTCCGTTTTTCGTGAATTTTGATTCATCGCACCATATAATATTCTTCAAATATTCATTATATTCTTGACATTTTACCAACACAAATTCTATTCTTCTATTATAGTCTGTTTGCATCAAACTTTGAACTGGGTTGAAAGGGAGTAGGAATGAAACTTATGTTTTTTTTAATTCGTTGAATGGATACTATTGGTACACCTGAATCTATCGCACCTCAACGTAATGACGCTTCGGGATAAGCAGCATAGTATCCAAGAACATTGATTTCATGATCACTATTTATTATCTACCGTATGATGGCTGGGTCGGGGTCGATCTGGATATCTTGTAGCAAATAGAACACATCTTCTTGTAACAACTCTGTCACATTCACCATGTATTGAAAGTAGATTTAGATAATCTTAATTATTTAATTCCAAACCAGCCATTTCTATCACTGTACGATGCGATTGACTTCAAATAATGACAAATACTATTAACTATTTAGTTATGAGAGTTAAATAGACAGCATGCTAAAATAAAATAATAAATAACATGGCCTACGCCTACGAAATAATAAGGCTGCAAAAATTAATATTTTTAAATAAATGTTAATATATCAAAAACGCTTTAGATTGGGTATAGGTGAGTGAACATAAACTGCCCTTGGAATTAAGTAAAATAATAAAACTTGAACTTTTCATAATTTTCTTACGAACCCTGTATACAAAAAAGAAGTGTTCGACATGTCACCGATTACCTTGATCATCCTACTAATCATCCCGACAAAATGTTTTTTATTTGGTATTGGGGATGTTCACACAGAATTTTCAATATGAAGACACCTGTAAATTTTTTATTAAAAAAAATATCTCGATAAGTAGTATCAATTTTAGATATAGGGTATTCTTAACAAAGTGACATGAATATTATAGAATCCGAAAAGTTAATAATATACAGGGTGTTACATTTAAAATAACAAAGTTGCCGTTCACTTTCGGTATAACCGGAACTGACATGTATGTCAAAATATTTTCGATAAATTCGCCATAACTTGTTCCCCATGTATACCAATTTTTATAGAAATCTTGTGAGTAGTCTCCAATATATAGATAGTGTAAGCTAGTCGTGAAACAGCCTGTATAGATTATATCGGTCTGAAATTAGATATTAAACTCCTGTGAACAAACACAAAAAGTAGATAACACACAGAACAAAAATAGTTCTAATAGTGTGCATGAGCCTGGCAGGGAAAAATTGGGGTTGTGATCCAAGGATTTTGAGGCCATAGCTAGACCAATCACCACTTACCAAGCTATTGCTTGGGGTAGCAGAACTAGCCTATTCATATCGAGAGACATCCTCTTCAGAATTCAAAGACTAACCTGTATTATATTACACAAGCAATGAAAAAATGCTAAGTGACGGCTATAGTAGTAGTTTTTTCACTTCATGCCACTACATAATTATGATGCTGGAAAGTGTTGAAGAAAGAACAAGATACAGACACTAAGTAGAGAGGCATTATTTTAAAAAATGGTATGATAAAGTGTGTTTAAAGAAATTAAATACATAAAGCAGTAAAAAAAAGGAATTGAATTGCAATACCATTTCCTAACTTGGGCAGAATGGCATTAAATCGCATACAGACGGTTCTAAAACAATAGAAGAATACGGGCCAGAAACCAAAAACTCCGAAAGTTTGGGAAAACCCCCCAACCATCTTTCAAGAAAAAATTAACACAATAGGAAAGAGTGCACAGTACAATATGAATGATTGATATAAAAAGCAAAAGATTATTATAATGCTAGATAGTCAAGCAGCCGTTAAAGCATGGAGTTCTTGTGTAATATGTTCTAAAATGGTATGGGAATGCCCAAAAAAAATTCAATAACTAGGCAAGAGCATTACCCACTGTGGATTCCTTCAGAACACACTGGAATAGAAGGAAACGAAATAGCAGAGAGAGAGAGAGAGAGAGAGAGGCTGAAACACCCATTTGGGTATCGAAACCCTGTTTTATCAGCACCAATATATTATTGACGAGAATATTGGAAGAAATAAGTAAAATCGGAAAAACCAGAGAATCGGGTAATTGGAAAGATATAGTAGAACTAAGACAATCAAAGATACTACTGGATACTGGATACTGGATACAACCAGGTGAGATCAAAAGTCCGTACGGCCTGAATGGGCACATCCAAAAGCTGAAATTAATAAAGAAGAAAGAATGTAGATACTGTGGAATGGAAGAAGAAATCTACATTCACATACTTGCGAAATGCTTAGCACTACAGAATTTCAGTACAAAAGACCTAGGAGACTGCTGCCTAAACTGAAGCTTGCATACATCCTAAAATTCATCCAAGGAATAGTACTAAAGGAACTACTAATCTCTGAACTTTCTTCAAGAACTGAGTAGAAGAAGGGTACACAATACATTTTCAAGTCTCAGTGAATGTTCATTCCCATCTATACGTACACACAACCATATTATTCTACTAATTAAAAAAACAATAATTTATAACTGTGTATAACTGTTGGACTTAAGTCCCCAGGACTGGCACTCTGTAACAAAATAGCGATAAAGATGTCCTTCTCTTCTCTATTTCGTACTCTGTAACTGAGTTCGGTCGTTTCCGAGCCTAGCTGAACATGTCCGAAGATGCGATAGCGAAGCGAACGACAGCGACAGCTTCAAGGGTCTTTCTATTTAAGAGACGTATCGTTCTGTCTTATTCTACTCAATGTGTAAGATTTTTCATCTCTGTTCGATGAAAAAAGAAGAGAGGTTATGTTGTTGTTATTAATTTTAATTTTCTAGGGTTAGTTGTGTATTATTATTATACCTACCTGAAAAAAACTATAAAAAGGTAAGCATTTCATTTTAGGAATCTTTAGAACTAAGCTTTTTGGGTGTTGGGTTGTTATCAAAATTTTTTGTGTTAATCGCAAAGTAAACTAACGACCTATCTATCTCTACCACTTTCAGTTGAATAGTTATAGCACAATTATTGATTAAAAACTGATCATTATATTTGAATACTGCTATTGAAATATTATTTTATAAATTATAGAAACATGTCGTCACGGGCCCCAAAAACAAATCAAAATCAATGGGTAGTGCTTGTTGACTTTTTATTGGAACATCCTGAAGTGGTTACAAAATCATTTGTTGGATTGAACGCAAGGCAAAATTATAAAAGTTTGTGGGACCAAGCAGCAACTCAATTGAATAGTATAGGTTTAGGCTCAAAAACTACTGACAAATGGATAGAAGTGAGTTTTAATAACAATCTTTCAGTATTTCTAGTTTTTACCCAGCTCTCTTACGTATTTTCAGGCTTTCAGCAAGTGGAAAAGCAAGGTCAAAGTAAAGGCTCAAAATATCAGGCTCAATATGAATAGAACAGGAGGAGGGGGACCATTACCACCTTTATTACCTGTTGAAGAAAAGTTAATGGGAATTAATGGATGGACTGTAGTAGAAGGAGATAATAATACTGAATTAGGTTTTGTAAGCATTATAATACTTAATTACCTTTTAGGTACATATTTATTGATATTAATTCGAGGTAAATATACTTTGTTTAGGAAAAAAATAATGCAGTTCATGAGCAACCATTTGAAGTTCCTTCTTGTCAACCGCTACCTGAGCTTGTTTATATAAAGAACCCCCAAAATATATCAAGTTTTCTTGCTCCTTCCACGCCTTCATCACTACCTAAGATATCGGTGGAAATCGAAAATAAAAACAACACTAAATACATCTCTACCACTTCCTCAACATCATCAGGAACAATTTTCATAGAAACAGAAACAATTTCTGTTGAAAAAGAAAATAAAAAACGAAAATTATTAACAAAAAATAAAATTAATGCAAAAAGAGTATCTAATAGAAAGGGAGATGAGATAACCCTGTAGAGAATAGAAAATATGGCAATTTTGAGGGAAATTAGTGCAAATATTTCAAGAGTAGCAGAAGCAATTCTTCAAAAAGTTGATGTTTGTCCACGGTGCTGCTCATTGACATCAAAGGAATCCTAGTTTTTTTACTCAACTAGTCTGTGATTTTGAGATGACTATTTATTTATGCAAGAATTATGTTCCTTTTTTATGTACCAAATATTATAGTTATTTTTGAGGCGTTCAATTATGCTTCTGGTAATTTTGTGTGCATGGTTATACCGTCCCTAAGGGGTGTTTGGTTCTGGATTATCAAAAGGGGTACCTAAGTAGCCAAGGTTCCAATGGATATCCTGAATCTCCAAGTAACCATTGATTTCTTCTGCCTAAAAAATTATTTTGTCAAATCCTATTAAGTTGTAAGACAATTTTTTTACTTACCTCTGTTATAATCTTCACTCAAGGTGTGCTTCACTTGTGAAGCTCTCCAAATAAAAGCATCATTTACAGAGCCAGGATTTATGTTCAAGATTTGCAAATCATAACTGCAAACAATTTGCACATTCTTGGAATGATACCCCTTACGATTTACATAATTGTGCTCTTCATGTGCTGGACCCAATATTGCAATATGTGTACAATCGATGCAACCAATTATACCTGGAAACCCTGCTTTCTCCATGAACCCTCTTTTTATATCATTTTTAGACTGTTCATCGAAAGGGTATTTGATCCATACAGGACCCAAATATGTACCAATGCAATTAGCAACCTCATAAATGCAACGACTTACTGCTTGTTGACTTGAGGATAATAAAAACTCTTCTCCAATACCTGAAACCATTTAAAAATTATGATTAAGTACAGAATTATAATGTTAATAAGCCTTAAAGACTACTAATAGTACACAATTATTATAATATCAACAAGCCTTACACACTAGTTTGATAGATTAATAAATCTACCTACCTCTTTGATAATTTCCAATTGCAAAAAAGCTTAGTGCGGTCAAAATTCGTGTTTGTCGAGGGATTCTTGTATTTCTTTGCTCATGATCCATATGGGGGACTAGCTGAGTGAATAAATAAGCCACTAGGTCTTTATTTAGTCGAAAAAGTTCAATGAAACGTCTATCAGGTAGACTGAATGGATCACTCTCATCTCGCAATACCCTTTTTATGTCTATTTTCATGCATTCTTGAAATGTTTTCGAGTTCATTTACAAGAAATCTTTGTACTGGCAACATTTTTAATAAAACCCGATAAATTAACAACACAGAATGCCACAGCCACAGCTATTAACAAAAATCTCTAAACAATATTATTGATAATTATGCACTAATCAAATAGGTAAATACTTTAAACAATGTCATAAATGAAAATGTGAGATTACTAAGGCTAACCAAATCTCACAGATAAATGTCAAATTTCTTCTTTTTTATTTTTATCATTAAATAGTCAAATTTGCATGATGTTTTCTGAATTATTAATAGATTATTCTCTATCCGATTGACGATCACGAATCTTGTCGAACTATGGCCGAGGCGATAGAGATTCGCTTATAGAGTACCGCTAATCAAGAATAGAGATTCTGTTCACTTGCTTATTCTTTATCTCTTTCCTTGAAATAGAAATTACAGAGTGTCAGTCCAGCTGCCGATCTATTAAATATTTCACTAGTCCCTTACTATACAATACACATGTCTAGTAACTTTCCTGTCCAAGGAAAGCTACAAATACTAGATATGCCTTGGTATGACATGATTTTCCAATACTGCTATTGACATGCTTTTTTAATAATTGAAAGCGTGATAAATAGTTCAATTAATAAATCTCTAATAAGAAATTGATCACTATGAATACACTGTCTTTGATATCATCACAAGAGAATTTGGGGTAAAAGTGGGATAGACGCCACACTTTTTGAAAAAAAAATTGTCACAGCTCTATTTTAATTTTTTTAATTGAAACAAAATTAACTTCAACGTTTGTGTAACACATTCCACTACAATAAAACTAAAACACTTTTCTTACATAATGGGGAATTTTTTTTTAAATTGGTATTCTAGGCGTCTCTCCCACCGGGTAGGGAGAGTTGCCGTGGATAGAAGAGCGATATGCCACAACGTGTTATTCATAGGGTAGAGATGCCTACTGCGTTTTTTTCAGTTCCTCACGACGACAAATATTACGCACGTTGGAATGCATTGTGCAGTTCTCGTGTAACCATTTTAGGCATTTTATAAATCGAATCCAGTCTACTCTTTGTATTGTTTTGTTATATTGCTCAAACGTTCTACGCAGCGGAAGTCATCATCACTATCTGAACCCGGTAAGACCTCATCATCACTGGCTGAATCTGATAAGACTTCTTCATCACTGTTGTCATAGTTTGCTTTCTTATTCGACTTTGACAATTGTGCAACTTGTTTCTGTTTTCGTTTCCCTTGTATTTTTTGGTTGTCTTTTACTCATGATTTTTTTTTCTGCCAAGTCTCTTTTTTCGCATTTTTTAAGATATATTTTCTGGTGATGTTAAAACCGTTGCTGATTGATTTCTTTTATTAAATGACAACGGTATCACTGGTACTGGTCTGATTTCCTGCAACACTTTACCTGGTGTGATATCAGAAACAGTTGGCTCAGAGCTTGAAGTACTAGGCTGCGGTTCAGGGATCTGTTCTCTGCCCCGAGTACCAGAGAGACCGTTGTTTACGCTTGATATATCTTCAGTAGTATTATTTGCAATATTTTGCTTAGCTATGTCTGAAATAGCAAAGAAATGTTCGGGAATTGCTTCAGTTCCTTTAAAGCCTGCAATTGAATTTGCTGGTGTAGCAGCACGAACCCACGCTTTCCCCAAGATTTCGCCTACCTCAAGTCGAGACAGATTACGATCGAAATGGTTTACCATCCAAATTCTGGCTTCTTGATTCCAGTACGTCTTGAGGAGACCAAAAAAGCTTCTATCTAATGGTTGCATAGCTTGGGTGCAAAGGTTCTTCGGTCTATTACGCTCGTGTTATTATAAATATCAATTATTCAGAAATTTTAAAATATAATTTTTTTCCTTTTAGATATGGAGAGACGCCGCACCCGTTCATTTACAAAAGTCGAAAACATAAAAAAAAATTCACAAACAGATCTGTAAACAAACCTACATAATATCATTGTATCGCTATTTAAAATACATTTTGTAAATAAACAAGCGGTTTTATAGAAGGTTGAAAAGGCATCAACAAAATATTTCTATGTTAAGCTGACGTACCGTTTTTGTTCAAATGTTACTTGGAATAGGCCAAACGTAGATGGTCTCCCACTGCACTCATAACAAAAACTAATTAGAATCCTATCCCACTACTGGCTTTCGAATCACGTGTCATGCGGCATCTACACCCCCGCGGCATCTATCCCACTTTTACCTTATTTAGAAATATTTTTGCTTCAATGTCAACTTTCATAATTTTGACAGAATAGTTAGTGGATATCTTAAGGTTACAAAAATATCGGAAGTATGTATACCTGATAAAATATAAATCCCAATGAACGTCATAGACTATGTTGCCAAACTATTGAAATAATATGACAATCTAGTAAATTGCAAATTAAGTTTATCTAATATATTTTATTTGGCTGTAAACAGTATTACGTATAGCAAATTTATCAACTATAGCAGTATTATTACTATTCTATTACTATAGAAATGGACCATTGTTGTTATGTTCTTGTCCAATTGAAACACACTAGCAAAGTGTTTACTTAAAGTACTGTTTTGCTGACTTTGTATAAAACCATGCTGTTATGTAGTTGACAAAATAAATAAGTATTTTATAGTTATCATTATAGTTTCCGTATTTTTATATTTCTCCTAATTAAACCTTATTAAACGACTATTGAGTTTTCCAGCGAAAGTTATACACAATAATAAATACAGTTTTTTACAAAAAATTAAATTTAACGATATGAGGGTTGTCATTCAAGTGTTGCATATAACAACCTAGTTGGCGTATGTCAACAGACAAATCTCTAAATTAACTGACATGTTTAGTTAACTTAACGCCAAAGTTTCATACCGCTTCGTTTGAAACTGTACCTAATTTGAATGTTTAAAGTTGACAAGTCAGTCGAAAAATGGAATTAAGCAGAGAAAGTTTTCGCGCAATAAATTTTCACAATTTTCGAAGACAGTTGTCTAAACAAGAATGTCTTGCCGAGTTGGTTTCTGTTTTCGACAACGAAGCACCACATCGTGGACGTATTAATCTTAGAGACGATCCAGAAAAACGTCGATGCTGTACGTAAGCTGATCCAAGAAGATCGACATGTCATATATCGTGAAATTGGAGCATTTGGTATTTCAAAGACCACCATTCAAAAAAATTTACATAAAGAATTGTCTATAAAAAAATTAGTTTTCCGGTGGATACCGCATCTGTTGACGGAAGAAAATGGTGTCAAGAAAACCGGCTTAACGCAGAACTCCTCAAAAAATACATATAGTATTTTCAGTGGTGATGAATCCTGGATTTACTCTTAAGAACCTAAAAATAAACGTGAGTCGGCTGTTTGGGTGTTCCAAGATGAACCAAAAGCGACGAAAGTTATCAGTACTCGAAGTGTTTCCAAAAAGATGGGTCATGTAGCAACAATTCCTCTGCAAGATCAAAGAACTGTTACTGCTGATTGGTACATATCGATTTGTTTGACGGAAGTAATTGCTGAGTTTCGAACAACTATCCCCAAACGACGAATGATCCTCCTCCAAGACAATGCAAGTTCCCACACGGCTCAAAAACAATTAAGTTTTTAAAGCAAGAAAATATCGAATTGTTGGACCATCCTCCATACAGTCCCAACCTAAATCCTAACGACTTTTCTACTTTTCCGAAAGTTAAGAATGAACGTAGTGGTCAAACCTTCCACTTCCCAGAACTGTAACGAGTTATTTTTTTTTCTTTTTGCAAGTTTAATTTTTATTTTATTTTGTTCCGTAATATATTTTATTTTACCACTAGGGTGTATATAACTCGTTACTTTACAACCCTTTCTACTACCGCATTGATTTATTTTTTTTTTGTTATTACCGTTGTATATTTTAGTATAAGTCCGAGTTACGCAAATCCAAATTCTACCATACACAATTTATTCATTTCCGATATTTAAATTTTTCATCTGAAAGGACGCCCGGTATATACAACATTTTAATTAAAACGAAAGCCATCTAGTATACTTACAAGTTTTTGTCGAAACTAGATAAATTTCACGTTTTAATTCCGACACCTGCACGACGGCCGAGGAATGTAACTAAAATTTTGGATATAAATTCGGAAACAATTCATTTTTGGGCTGCTTCTTATTCGCGCTCTGTTTTATTCCGGCTCTAAAGTAGTGATTCTCCGTTAAACGTTCTTCCGAAAAACCGAAAAACCGTAGTGCGAAAATTTTGTGTATTTCGTATTCCGATTGTGTGTAAGCTGTATTTAACAAGGTAAATCATTTTTACAAATAAACTGTGTATTCGAAACTTTCCGTATCGCCGCTTATTATTAAATTGTTGAATGTATTCTTTGAAAATTTTCCGACCGGCTATTTTTTTCTTTTGTTGTTGAACTGAAATTTGGTTTTTTTTATTTTGTTTCTCTTATCTGGAAATAAAGATTTGTCAACCGTAATTTGATTTCGAATTTTATTTACTGCGTTTATTATATATTAATTAACTGATATGAATTATTAGTGGATTCTCGAATTATTTTATGCTTTTGGTTGTCAGTAGTTTTAAATTAAATTGATATCCAAGTGGATTAGGTATAATATTTTAATTTTATGCTAATACGAATATTTTTACTCTGTGTGTCGATAGTTGGGTACCGTTTAACTCGTGGGAAAATATTTTTTTTTTGGAATAATTGTTACCGGCTTTAGTAGATTCAAGGGTTAATCAGACTTGGAAGAGGCTTAGCCACAATTTGTTTGATTTCCCGGCAGATCTAACTCGTTCTTAAATTTTATTTTTTTTGGAATAATAGTTACCGGCTTTAGTAGATTCAAGGGTTAATCAGACTTGGAAGAGGCTTAGCCACAATTTGTTTGATTTCTTGGCAGATCTAATTAGTCTTAATTTTTATTTTTTTCGGAATAATAGTTATCGGTTTCCTTTAGATTCAAGGGTTAATCAGACTGGGAAGAGGCTTAGCCACAATCTGTTTGATTTCCCGGCAGATCTAAATCGTTCTTTTCCCGTTTCGTAGAATCATTATTTATATTTTTTTTCCCCGTCGGAATAATAGTTGCCGGTTTCATTTGGATTCAAGGGTTAATCAGACTTGGAAGAGGCTTAGCCACAATTTGTTTGATTTCCCGGCAGATCTAAATCGTTCTTTTCCCGTTTCATAGAATCATTATTTATATTTTTTTTCCCCGTCGGAATAATAGTTGCCGGTTTCATTTGGATTCAAGGGTTAATCAGACTTGGAAGAGGCTTAGCCCCAATTTGTTTGATTTCCCGGCAGATCTAAATCGTTCTTTTCCCGTTTCGTAGAATCATTATTTATATTTTTTTCCCCCGTCGGAATAATAGTTGCCGGTTTCATTTGGATTCAAGGGTTAATCAGACTTGGAAGAGGCTTAGTCACAATTTGTCTGATTACCCGGCAGATCTAAATCGTGCATTAGGGACCCCGTTAAACCCGGTAGATTTGAACCGTATTTGATAACCTGACCGTTAAGTCCGTTAAAATCCAAGATATAGGTAATACATACCTCATTTTCTTTTCCCGGTTAATTTGTTTGTCACTAAAAAGAATTATTCGTAAAATAGACCACAGAGTATTAATAGATCAAAGTTTTGAATTCCTATTATTTTCATTTTTAACCGCAATTTATTGATTGGAGAACCAAGATTTGGCTTTTCCGGATTTTCACTAGTTAGTTAAATTTAATTCAACAAGACCCCTGGAATTTTCCGTAACCTCCATCTGAGGCTATCTGGAACTCTTGACGCTAAGGGTCAAGGGGCCGTGGAGCAAACCACGTTAATAATCTGGCGCCCGAGATTTAAAAACCCGAATTTTGCATCAAGGGTGTCCATAGTGACGTGTTCTTGTGGCAGGAGCCACGTGTAAGAAGGGAGGCACGTTACAAAATGGCGCCCGAGCAGGGACCCAATTGTTGATTACTGTAGGATCAGTTTAATACCGTTTTCCATTTTTTTTAGCGTTTATTTGTGCTTGGACCGTTTAAGTCTGTTTTGACTATTTTCAGCCGTATTTTTTTGTTAGAGCAGGGACCCGATTGTTGATTACACAGGATCAGTTTAATACCGTTTTAAATTTTTTTTGAAGCGTTTTTTTTGCTTGGACCGGTTAAGTCTGTGTTGACTGTTTTTTTTACCGTATTATTGCAGAGAGTTGATTATTGATTAGAGCAGGAACCGTTATTCCGTTTCCGTTATTTTACCGTATTGTTGAAGAGACCCAATTGTTGATTACAGTAGGATCTGTTTTATTCCGTTTTCGATTTTTTTTTCTTAAACGTTTTTTTTGCTTGGACCGGTTAAGTCTGTTTTGACTATTTTTCTGCCGTATTATTTGTTAGAGCTGGAACCGTTGTTCCGTTTCCGTTATTTTACCGTATTGTTGAAGATACCTGATTATAGCAGGAACTGAAATACCGCTGTGGATATTTTTCTTTTTAACGTATTGTTGCTGGACCGTTTATACTGTTTTACGGGTTTTTTTTGCCCATTGTTGATTTGAACAGGGGCCGTTATTTCAGTATAATATACTATTTTTTTCCGTATTGTAAATTTCAATAGTGACCGTTTTGCCGGTGCTAGTTTTTCCTTCTTTCCGCCTTTGTTGTTTTTTTCATTTTGGAAGAAGAAGAAGACGTCTGAGCTGGAGTTAAAAGGCGAATGTCCAGAAGAAACTCCGAAGAGATTGACTTATCCGTTTTGTTGATAAGGGTCAGGGGAGACTTGTCGAATTGTAAGACGAAGAAATATTTCTCCACGACTCGTTTCTGACCGATCCGATACCGTAACCGTTTCGACCGTTATGGCCAACCCTCCGCTAAATGTACACGACTGGAAAGTGTGCTTCGGAAACCGAGGAGACCCGGCCGCCTTCATTGAAAGAATTGAAGAAATCTGCACCGCAAAGAATATTCGAAAAGATAATTTGCTTCCGGTACTACCCGAATTACTGTCAGGTGAACCGGCATTTTGGTACCGCAATAACCGGAGTAGGTACACGACCTGGGATGAATTTGAGGCAGACTTCCGAATTTTCTTCTATCCCGTTAACTACGAAGTTGACTTAGAAGCTGAGATAGGCCGTCGTCTACATCGAAGGAATGAATCCGCCGCCACATACATCACCGAACTCCAGACTTTGATGCGAAGGCATGGAAAGCTAACTCCCGAACAGCAGTTAGCATGTCTGTACCGTAACCTGTTGCCCGAATACCGTCTGCAAATCCGAAAAGGGGACTTTGACGATTTTTCCTCCTTTTGTCAGGTGGTCAGGGAATATGAGCTCCTCAGGAAGGAACTCCAGTCTGTACCCAACCACACTGGACCGAACAGGGGACCAAATCCCCGTCCGCAGCCAATGAATTCGCCGAGATATGGACCTTCTCACAACACGATGCCTGGGCCATCCAGAGAGCCCATCGCCAGTCCCAGCCAACCGTCATCGACCGATTCTTCTCGCCGTCCGCCGTCTGATAATACCCAGCAACCTTCAGGACAATATTCCCGTCAACTCATCTGTTTCCGTTGTGGGGAGTGTGGACATTATAGGAATAACTGTCAAAACCCGCCGAAAATATTCTGTTCTCGTTGCCAGAAGGAAGGAGTATTTTCCCGAGACTGTTCCTGCAGGAGGCAGGAAAACTAAACCGAAGCTGTACCGAAGAGAGGCCGACACAGCTTCCGCAAATCTTTGCCTCTCATACCGAACCGCCAGCAGAAATAAACGACCCCCGACCGCACATAGACGTCAAAATAGAAAATCATATGTTTAGAGCATTATTAGATACAGGAGCCGCAAAGTCATATATTGGTGATCAAGTAGCTAAGACTTTTTCCCAAAGAAAGCAAACTACCTCTCGTCAAGCTACGAAGGCCCGTTTAGCTAATGGAAATCTAGTCTCCATCACCGACATATATGAGCTGAAATGGAAAATCGATGACGTCACAATGGAGGGTTCGTTGGAGCATTTCCCTGGTCTAATAACCGACATTGTATTAGGACATGATGTCCTCCGCAAGTATAATTTCCGGCTGGAGTTAGGAACCGGAGAAATATACGTGAATGATGAGTTAGTGAGGCGTTCACAATTGGCCAGTCCTGTTGGAATATTGGAGACCGTGAACCCGCCTATGAAAGAAGTCAATTCTGCTGTACCGATAATATGTAGAGAAGAAACCACCCACCGTCTTAGGAAAGACCGCCGTTCTGTAAATCTGTCTTGTTCCGAAGTCTCTGCGTCTTCCCTGGTGTTAGGGGTTGGCGAGGAGCAATCTGTTTCCGAAGTCTCTGCGTCTTCCCTGGTGTTAGGGGTTGACAAAGAGCAATCTGTTTCCGAAGTCTCTGCGTCTTCCCTGGTTTTAGGGGTTGACAAGGAGCAAGCTGTTTCCGAAGTCTCTGCGTCTTCCCTGGTGTTAGGGGTTGACAAGGAGCAAGCTGTTTCCGAAGTCTCTGCGTCTTCCCTGGTTTTAGGGGTTGACAAGGAGCAAGCTGTTTCCGAAGTCTCTGCGTCTTCCCTGGTGTTAGGGGTTGGCGAGGAGCAAATTGTTTCCGAAGTCTCTGCGTCCTCCCTGGAGTTAGGGGTCGACAAGGAGCGAATTTGTTCCGAAGTCTCTGCGTCTTCCCTGGAGTTAGGGGTCGACACGGAGCAACCTGTGTCCGAAGTCTCTGAATCTTCCCTGGTGTTAGGGGTTGACAAGGAGCAAACCGTTTCTGAAGTCTCTGCGTCTTTCCTGGTGTTAGGGGTTGACAAGGAGCAATCTGTTTCCGAAGTCTCTGCGTCCTCCCTGGAGTTAGGGGTCGACAAGGAGCAATCTGTTTCCGAAGTCTCTGCGTCTTCCCTGGTGTAAGGGGTTGACAAGGAGCAATCTATTTCCGAAGTCTCTGAGTCTTCCCTGGTGTTAGGGGTTGACAAGGAGCAATCTGTTACCGAAGTCTGTTCATCGTCTCTCGTAGAGTTGGGAGATAGTAATGCAGCCCCGAGAAATCTCCGAGAGTTGAGAAGGTTTTTGGGAGTTGCATCCTGGCATAGGAGATTTGTGCCATCATTTTCAGAAAAGGTAGCTCCGTTAACGAAATTACTCCGCAAATCTCAGCGATGGAAGTGGGCTGAAGAACAGGAACCTGCTTTCACTAAGATTAAAACCTGTCTGTCGGAAGCACCCGTTTTGAGCTGTCCTGATTTTACCGTACCGTTCACTCTGCAGACCGATGCCTCCGAATATGGTTTGGGAATAGCCCTTACCCAGCAGAAGGATGGCCACGAACACGTGGTAGCGTATGCAAGTCGCACCCTGAGTCCTACCGAGAAAAATTACTCCGTAACCGAAAAAGAATGTCTTGCCATTGTTTGGGGGATTGAAAAGATGCGTCCTTATTTAGAGGGCTACCATTTCACGGTTGTTACCGATCGTCAATCTCTTAGATGGCTGCATTCCATATCTAGTCCGTCCGGACGTTTAGCAAGGTGGAGTATTTTTCTACAACTGTATGATTTCGAGATACAGTACCGTAAAGGTGCTCTAAATCGTGTGGCCGACGCTTTGTCCAGAAATCCGCTACCAATGACAGCCGAGACCGATTCACCGTCCGCAATCTGTTTGACCGATGTAATCGCCGAATGTTCGTGGTACCGGAACAGGAAGGAAGAGGTCCTGAAGGATCCAGAGAAGTTTCCGGACTACTGCATAAAAGAAGACCGTCTATACCGTCATTTTTGGGACATAAACGATTTCAGAGAGCCAGAAATGTCCGACCCTTGGAAACTGTGCATAGCAAAGCCCGACCGAACCCGAATACTGCAAGAAAACCATGATGCCCCAAACGCCGGACACCTAGGAATTGCTAAAACCATCACCCGGATTGCAAAACTGTACTATTGGCCAGGAATGTTCAGGGACATCACCAAATACGTGAGGCGATGTCTGCAATGTCAAAAGTACAAACCGTCGCAACAAAAGCTCCCAGGGAAGATGCAACCATCATCGAATCGACAGCCATGGCAAACCGTTAGTTCCGATATAATTGGACCGTTACCCAGAAGTAAGAAAGGGAACTGTTACATCATTATGTTCCAAGACCGATTCACTAAATGGGTACAGTGTAAACCGTTAAGGAATGCTACTGCCAGTAGCATAAGCACTGCTTTTTACGAGGAAATATTGACGATATTTGGATGCCCCCGTACCGTACTGACCGACAATGGAACTCAGTATGCCAGCAAGGTGTTCAAGGATATGCTGAGTGGGTTAGGAATCCGACACCGTTTCACTCCCCCGTATACGCCGCAAGCAAACCCAGTAGAACGAGCCAACCGCACCCTGAAGAGAATGATTGCGCAATACTGCGAAGCGGATCACCGAGACTGGGATGTAAGGTTGCCGGACTTGAAGTTTGCAATGAATAATTCAAGACACGACTCGACTGGATTCACACCTGCCTTCCTAAATTTTGGGAGAGAACCCGAGACACCGAAATCCTTCAGAAGAGAGGCTGAAAAGGACACCGAGAAAAGTCCGGAAGAAGACGCCGGATTGGACGACCCAACCGAAGAAGACCCGAAGCCGCATCTCTTGCGAGTAGAGAAACTGCAAGAATGCTTGGATCTTGTCCGTCTGCACCTGTCCCGAGCGTTTACCAGTCAAAGCCGTAACTGTAATCTACGCCGTAGAGACTGGAAGTGCACTATCGGAGACAAAGTCATGAAGAAGGATCATACACTATCCTCTGCCGTTGATCACGTCGCCGCGAAACTCGCTCCGAAATATTCCGGGCCGTACGAAGTCGTACGTGTTATTTCTCCAGTTGTATACGACTTACGAGATGGAAAAGGAAAGCGGTATAATCGTATACATGTGAAAGACTTAAAACCCGCCATTGACTGAACATTTTATTTTGCTCCCGTTGTGGACAAATGGACCGAACGACCCCGCCCCGCGCTGGAAGTATCCAGACGCTGCTCCAGGTCATACTGAAGACAGGCGTCCCGTGGAAGAGGATCGCCCCATCCACACCAAGCGACCCTACGCCGACGTTCCAGGCTGTGAGACGCTACACCCTGGATCACCGTTTTGTTTTAAAAAAAATGTAATGTCCGAAAGTTGCACTTTCGCTCATTCATTTTTTTTTACCGAAGTAAAGGGGGTGTGTAACGAGTTATTTTTTTTGCTTTTTGCAAGTTTAATTTTTATTTTATTTTGTTCCGTAATATATTTTATTTTACCACTAGGGTGTATATAACTCGTTACTTTACAACCCTTTCTACTACCGCATTGATTTATTTTTTTTTGGTATTACCGTTGTATATTTTAGTATAAGTCCGAGTTACGCAAATCCAAATTCTACCATACACAATTTATTCATTTCCGATATTTAAATTTTTCATCTGAAAGGACGCCCGGTATATACAACATTTTAATTAAAACGAAAGCCATCTAGTATACTTACAAGTTTTTGTCGAAACTAGATAAATTTCACGTTTTAATTCCGACACCTGCACGACGGCCGAGGAATGTAACTAAAATTTTGGATATAAATTCGGAAACAATTCATTTTTGGGCTGCTTCTTATTCGCGCTCTGTTTTATTCCGGCTCTAAAGTAGTGATTCTCCGTTCAACGTTCTTCCGAAAAACCGAAAAACCGTAGTGCGAAAATTTTGTGTATTCCGTATTCCGATTGTGTGTAAGCTGTATTTAACAAGGTAAATCATTTTTACAAATAAACTGTGTATTCGAAACTTTCCGTATCGCCGCTTATTATTAAATTGTTGAATGTATTCTTTGAAAATTTTCCGACCGGCTATTTTTTTTTTGTTGTTGAACTGAAATTTGGTTTTTTTTATTTTGTTTCTCTTATCTGGAAATAAAGATTTGTCAACCGTAATTTGATTTCGAATTTTATTTACTGCGTTTATTATATATTAATTAACTGATATGAATTATTAGTGGATTCTCGAATTATTTTATGCTTTTGGTTGTCAGTAGTTTTAAATTAAATTGATATCCAAGTGGATTAGGTATAATATTTTAATTTTATGCTAGTACGAATATTTTTACTCTATGTGTCGATAGTTGGGTACCGTTTAACTCGTGGGAAAATATTTTTTTTTGGAATAATTGTTACCGGCTTTAGTAGATTCAAGGGTTAATCAGACTTGGAAGAGGCTTAGCCACAATTTGTTTGATTTCCCGGCAGATCTAACTCGTTCTTAAAATTTTTTTTTTTTTTGAATAATAGTTACCGGCTTTAGTAGATTCAAGGGTTAATCAGACTTGGAAGAGGCTTAGCCACAATTTGTTTGATTTCCCGGCAGATCTAATTAGTCTTAATTTTTATTTTTTTCGGAATAATAGTTATCGGTTTCCTTTAGATTCAAGGGTTAATCAGACTGGGAAGAGGCTTAGCCACAATCTGTTTGATTTCCCGGCAGATCTAAATCGTTCTTTTCCCGTTTCGTAGAATCATTATTTATATTTTTTTCCCCGTCGGAATAATAGTTGCCGGTTTCATTTGGATTCAAGGGTTAATCAGACTTGGAAGAGGCTTAGCCACAATTTGTTTGATTTCCCGGCAGATCTAAATCGTTCTTTTCCCGTTTCGTAGAATCATTATTTATATTTTTTTCCCCCGTCGGAATAATAGTTGCCGGTTTCATTTGGATTCAAGGGTTAATCAGACTTGGAAGAGGCTTAGTCACAATTTGTCTGATTACCCGGCAGATCTAAATCGTGCATTAGGGACCCCGTTAAACCCGGTAGATTTGAACCGTATTTGATAACCTGACCGTTAAGTCCGTTAAAATCCAAGATATAGGTAATACATACCTCATTTTCTTTTCCCGGTTAATTTGTTTGTCACTAAAAAGAATTATTCGTAAAATAGACCACAGAGTATTAATAGATCAAAGTTTTGAATTCCTATTATTTTCATTTTTAACCGCAATTTATTGATTGGAGAACCAAGATTTGGCTTTTCCGGATTTTCACTAGTTAGTTAAATTTAATTCAACAAGACCCCTGGAATTTTCCGTAACCTCCATCTGAGGCTATCTGGAACTCTTGACGCTAAGGGTCAAGGGGCCGTGGAGCAAACCACGTTAATAATCTGGCGCCCGAGATTTAAAAACCCGAATTTTGCATCAAGGGTGTCCATAGTGACGTGTTCTTGTGGCAGGAGCCACGTGTAAGAAGGGAGGCACGTTACAGAACATGCAGCCAATGCCTTCAAAAACTCTGTTTTGAATGTACCAACAAGCATTAATTGGAATAACTACTCCCAGAATTGGTTCCAAAGGATGCAGAAATGCATTTGTCTTTGTAGAGACTGCTTTGAAAAACAATAGTGTTTAAAAGTTATCTACTGTTTTTTCTAGCTCTAAATGCAAAATATAAAAGACAACCCTCGTATAGGTTATGTTATGTAGTTTATAATACCAGTTTGTACCGTTTACTTTAAGACAGTCTTAAAATAAAATAATCTTGAAAATACCATTTTGCGTTGCACTGCTCTCTAAGTATTCCTTAAACTAGGAGCACTTAATATTAAGATCCTGGTTGGGTCGACTTAGTTTAAAATCACGGTGGAAAATTTTTCTTTATGGATGACATTTTCGAAGTTTATTTTGATAACCTCGAAATAATAGACTTCCGAATTCTCGAAACGCTGTTCACTCGATCTGATCATTTCTACGTCATAAAGGAATTTGCATTTTATCAAAGGTTTCGAGTGACAAAGCAATGATGTTTACGGGTTTTAGGATTGATAGAGAAAGCTCTGAAATCCCGAAATGATTTTTAAGCAAAATATTATCTAATAAGGAAACCTACAAGACCAAATGATCAACTATTATTACAGAAACAACAGCGTGTCTCTCATGAATCAGTTGCTAGCAGCACTTCCGTTTTATGCCTACGCTGTGCATTTGATAACCATTGCTGATTTCTGAAGTTTGTTGTTCTCTTTGTATTTATAGGTTAACCGTTCACATTTGACGTGGGCGAAAGCCTACTGTCATTCGATATAAAGCTAAATCTGAAAAGTCACTAATGAGTTACTAGATTTTTTCAGTGTTGCCATGTACGCAATGCGTTAAGCTGTTCTTTACTAAGTAATGCTTAAGCTGCAGCGGTGCAACATACGAAAAACTTGAGTGCTTCTTAAAGTTAGGAGCAACTTAGGAAAGACGTGCTTAAATTCCAAACGGTGCAAACGAGCATAAGAGTCCTAACTTACTAGTAGTCCCAAGACCTGACATTGAAAGTTCCTAATCTTTGGGACTAAGACCAGGGTAATGCGCAAGCCAAATCGAATATTTTTTGTATTTTGCACTGTGCTAGAAATTGAAGCATATACGATATATTTACCGATCAGTTTGACGACGGACAGTTGATAAAATTAACAAGTATCACATGTTTATAAGCCACGGCCAAAATTCTAGTACAAAGTAAGGGATAGTACTGAGGCAAAATTAAAATAAGTTAGAACTAAGGATTTTTTTATAAACTCACCATGACACAACATACTGATTTTCACTGGATTGAAGCAGCCAATGAATAACTGCACTCAGAAAAATTTCTTGTATTATTTACAATACCTTTATTTTAAGACCATTTTTATTATTGATGATAATTTTTTGTAAAACTAATTTAAAAAATGTTAAATTAATAAAACATAAAAGTGTGTAATACAAGCGTGTTGCAAGAAAAACCATAACAATGTTACAACAACAAATGAAAAAATGATACATTGACCATGCTATTTTGTGTTAAATAATATAAAAAAGGTTTTCATCACACAATTTACTATTATAATAACAGTAAGTTGTTGTACATCTTCTATCAATGTCGAATTTTAAAAGTGACAAGAGAGTTTTTAAATTAAGTATTAGAATATGTTAAAAGTAAAATAATTATTTTCTCAGCAACCGATACAGTTGTGAATGGTACAATAATAATATTTTAGGTTCATAATACTTTGCATTTTGAAATTTATCTTGGTATTCGTTAACCGTACAATGTGTGTTGTATAAGTTACAATAAGATTGTTAGCATAACAAGACCCTTGTTTTATTTTCAATATTTGTTTTCATCCTAACTTAAGTAAGTAGTGTGCTGTGCTGTGGTTTACAAGTTTTACAACATAGGGTGCACTGATTACGAAAAGGTCGGATATGGGAAGTAATGAATGCATTTCTCTAAAAAAATTTCTAAGATACCTATGCGTTGCAATCCAAAAACAAAAGAGAATATAGTTTATTAGTTAAAGCACAGGTGGTTAAAGTGTTATGTTACAAGCTTGTGTACAAAATTTAAAATTATTAACCAAGAATTAGTTACCGATAAGTATACAAGTAAGTAGAAAGAAATTGTTTAATATTTTTATAATTTTTTTGGTTAATAGAATAAATTAGTTGATTTCTATTTTTAAATTTTAGAGGCTCTTCTAACTTTGGATTTGGTCACTTTTGAAAATTTGAGGCACCAGGAGATTAAAATTTTTTGCCAAACTCCACCAAAGATCAGTTTAGGAGATCAAATTGTATTAGAGGAGATTATAAGGAGAGTACAAATTAATTTGATTAGGTAGGTAATATGATTTGCTTTATATGTAGTAGTAGTAGTTCTTATACGGCATATTAAATTATAACATGGTTTATCCACTTGTAGTCGTTAAAAATGTGTAGAAGATATCTTTGAACTTTATCTTTAACAAAATAAATAACATTTTAGGAATACTATTTTGCTCCTCAGACAGGAAAGACACCAAAAGGAAAACTAATTTATAAGTACCAAAATCATAGAAGAAAACTTTTGTCTACAGGATTAATAATTGAGGATAAGAAAAAAGAAATTATTCCACAAGGTAGTAATTTTCAATTACTTTTTTCTTTATGTTTCCTTTCTAATTCATATAAATTTTTGAAAATTCAAGCCTAATATTATTTATTTTAACGATTCTTTCTGATTCTAGAACATCCAGTACCGGAAGAGCAAGCAGTGGAATTAAAATTAAAACTGAAACTCGAGCAAGAAGCAGAAAGATGGGATGAAATAAAAATGTGGTGGAAAAATTGCTACAGACTTTGAAGAAAAATTTTGATAGAGAATAACGAAATAAATGTGACTGACTTCATTGAGGAATGGCCTGGTTATAAAAACAAATTAGGGTACACTTTGGTAATTGATTTTTTATTAAAATCTAATATATCGTTAATTATAAGAGAAAAACGTAAAGGACGATTGATAGGTGAAGGAGCGTTATTATATCTGATTGAAAATTTGCAAACTATTACATTAGAATTAAGAGTAATAATACAAGTTTTATGAATGATTTTTTTTATCAAAGTATTTAAAAAATAACCTGGATTTTTATAATTTATTACTATAAAAAACTGTCTGGCTGGAGTTCAATTAATTTTTAATTTTTTTCAGGTTGAATTAGACTTTAAAGAACGGTTTCCAAATGCAGATGCTCTCATTCTTAAGTAGGATTTATTTACAAGTATAACATTTTTAAGGAAAAAATCAAAGACAGGAACTGTAAACTACTATTGGATGATTACCTTGAATCTCCAGATTCTGTTTCAGAAGGTAATAAACGTCACTTATATTTACCTTATTTGTAAAAGTTTTTATTTGTTTTTAATAAAGAATATGTAAATATTATGTGATTCATTTCCATTAATTTTACTGTTTTTTTTCAAGATTAGTATAAATAAAGACATTTTCCACGATTTAGGTATATGTTAATGACATAATATAATGACATAATAAATAACAATATTAGCAATTCTTTGAAGCTGTTATACAAGTATCACTAATTAATTATTGAGTTCCGACTTCCATAGTAGGATAGTTTTGTACACAACATTTTAATCGATATTTATCTCAAATCGTCCACTGTTTTTCTGGTTTAACATTTGATGACGATTCAAGATAAATTCCGTTTGAAACATAGCGTATATAACAACCAAGACAATGTAAGTTGGATCTTAAAAATCACATACTGCTACTCTGATTGTCATCAATCAAACAATTGCTAATACTGTTAAAAATGCAAGACAATGGAAGTCTAAAACCAACAGTCACAATATGAGCAATGTATATACAACAAGACAAAATTATTCCCAGTGACAATACCTGAAGGTTTTCTCAAGGATAATAATAATTATTTTAGAATATACAACAAAAAAATATTTCTTTTGACAACAACTCTGTAGTACTTTGCAAACAAAACATTTAACATGACAAGCAGATATTTTTGAAGCAACAATAATTGCTTTAATGCTTTTACAATATTGTTGTATAATATACTTCGGATTCTACTTCAATATAAAAAGAATCTTGTTATACTAACATTTTTATTTATTGTAGAACTTACAATAATTATGTTAAAAATCTATAAAGTATTGTAGAATAAAACTTGGCAATAAATAAGGTGTTATGGTTACAATAATTATGGTCGACCAAATAGAGATGACGTACATTTTTGGTACATATGAACAGAAATTTCTCTGAGTGTGTGCGGACGTCACAGTTTTTATTTTTAAAGTCATTCATTGAGATTATGTTTCAATTATTAAAAATTGTGAAGTATGACTAATTGTTAGTGAAATTTTTCAAAATCAGATACGACTTTTTTCTTATATCTATGTACCTATATAACACTTACTTTTCGCTCTAGTATAATTCGAATCCTTTATTCCTTTTGATTTCAGTCTTTGTAATAAATCCATTGAACTCAACTTATGCACCAATGATACGCTGATAGCGTAACCGGAAATATAATCTGCCGCCCATGATACGGTTATTGTATTGGGTACAGTCGGACTCAATTTTACCATTTCAGTTATATTAACAGGATGCGGGGGCCCAGGAGGGTCCTGTAAAAAAAATATATAAAATTGAAGCAAAATAAATTCTCAGAAAATCAATTCACAACTATTTATAATTAGACAACAACACAAGAACGGACTTCTCAACCTTCCTTTCAAAATTCTTATACAGTGCTATCCAAAAGTCCCCTCCCCCCCTCGTATCTTTTGAACGGCTACACTTACATTAATAAAATTTGGAGGGTGAAAATAAAGTGTTGTAAACTTCTCCACGAATGGTAACAGGTGACGTAATAGTAATAGATGACGTCACAGTGCCACTCTGGCCAATAATTTTAAATAGGACCTTATGGCAAGTGATATCTCGTTTGAAAGGCATTGACATTGGCTACATAGCCATATTAATTTTGTTTGGGTTTAAACTAATTTTGACGGATAAATTAAATAAATACCAAAATTATTGAAATTATTTTTTTAAATTTAATTAATCAAATATCAACAATGGATTCTTATAGCAAGTGTTCGAAATGTGCCACGTCTACTTCCTGACAGTAATACATCCTATTAGTAAACTCTTGTCGTACTCGTTCGAATGTGTCAGCTGAAATTGCATTGCATTCTTCAATAATTCTTTCTTTCATAACGCCAATGCTATCTGGTGCCGTAGTATAAACCTTGGATTTCAAGTACCCCCATAGAAAAAAATCTAATGGTGTCAGATCTGGTGACCGAGGTGGCCATTTTATAGGACCTCGCCGGCCGATCCATCTACCTCGATATTCTTCATCCAGGTAACGTCTTACTGCACCATAATAATGTGCAGGAGCACCATAATAATGTGCAGGAGCACCATCTTGTTGAAATGTTATTTCCAGATGACCGAATTCATCTGGATTATCTTCCAGAATTTCAAGAATTAACGGCTCAATTGCATTTTGTAACATCTCCAGATACACTCACCGCTTAAATTTGAATTTAGGAAAACAGGACCAACTATGTGGTTTCCCAACATACCTGCCCAAACATTGACTTTTTCTGGAAATTGGGTATGCATTGAGGCAAAAAGTACTTTCGTCACTAAAACAAATTGTTTTTGTGTAATGTGGGTTTTGACTAATTTTATTTGTCATACATTCACAGAATTCGAGTGGTGCACCATTTTTAACTTGTATGGATGAAATTTATTATTAGCCAACACTCTCTGTACTGTACTTTTACTTACTTCACAGATAGACGCAACTTTAGTTGAAGAGGAAGTAGGGTTTACTACCATTTCAGCAACTATATCAATTTTTTTATCATCACTAAATGTTGGTCGACCAGATCGTTTGGCATCTTGAACACTACCTGTTGCTTCAAACTTGTGAATAAGCTCCCTCAAATAAGTTCTCGAGATAAGGCGATCTGGGTATCTCTCATTAAATAAACGTTCCGCTTCATGGAGATTCTTTCTAGATTCACCCATTATTAAGATAGCTGCTACTTTGTCGGCTTGAGTACGTACCATTTTGCCTATGTAAACTCTTAAACGTCTCGATAACAATAATAAAATTAAATATTTAAGCTATTTAGAAAAACTTTGCAAAGCCACAAATACTATTAAATTAAAAACGTCAATTTTTTTGACAACTAACCAGAGGCGGACTGAAAAATCTTCAATATTTAAATGTGAAATAATAGTTTTGGTATTTATTTAATTTATCCGTCATATCCGCCATAAGGTCCTATTTAAAATTATTGGCCAGAATGGCACTGTGACGTCATCTATTACTATTACGTCACCTGTTACCATTCGTAGAGAAGTTTACAACACTTTATTTTCACCCTCCAAATTTTATTAATGTAAGTGTAGCCGTTCAAAAGATACGAGGGGGGGGAGGGGACTTTTGAATAGCACTGTATAGTATCACATTTCAAATGCCTCGAAATTCCTTTATTCTGGAAGTCCCAATATTCATGTTTCACTGTCGTACTTTTCTGTTTCTTGTATTGATTTTTCCTGTCAGTAATTCTTGCTGGTTATCCTCAATCTTTTCCCTGCACATTCATCTTTTGTCTATTGTCTATATCGTTTGTGAAGATAGATATTTATCTTCTGTACATTCCTGGTGGTATATTCATATTTTTTTTTTGATGAGAAATGAAATCACAATCTGAACTGAATCCTCTATCAATAATAACCTGAAAGGTTTTTGGAACTTTGTTAACTCTAATAGGGTAAATGTAAGGATACCAAATGAGGTACAATTTAATTACATCATTTCTTCATCTGGTGGTGACATAGCTGGATCACACACACACACACACACACACACACACACACACACACACAGACACACACACAGACACACACACAGACACACACACAGACACACACACAGACACACACACAGACACACACACAGACACACACACAGACACACACACAGACACACACACAGACACACACACAGACACACACACAGACACACACACAGACACACACACAGACACACACACAGACACACACACAGACACACACACAGACACACACACAGACACACACACAGACACACACACAGACACACACACAGACACACACACAGACACACACACAGACACACACACAGACACACACACAGACACACACACAGACACACACACAGACACACACACAGACACACACACAGACACACACACAGACACACACACAGACACACACACAGACACACACACAGACACACACACAGACACACACACAGACACACACACAGACACACACACAGACACACACACAGACACACACACAGACACACACACAGACACACACACAGACACACACACAGACACACACACAGACACACACACAGACACACACACAGACACACACACAGACACACACACAGACACACACACAGACACACACACAGACACACACACAGACACACACACAGACACACACACAGACACACACACAGACACACACACAGACACACACACAGACACACACACAGACACACACACAGACACACACACAGACACACACACAGACACACACACACACACACAGACACAGACACACAGACACAGACACAGACACACAGACACAGACACACAGACACAGACACACACACAGACACAGACACACACACAGACACAGACACACACACAGACACAGACACACACACAGACACAGACACACACACAGACACAGACACACACACAGACACAGACACACACACAGACACAGACACACACACAGACACAGACACACACACAGACACAGACACACACACAGACACAGACACACACACAGACACAGACACACACACAGACACAGACACACACACAGACACAGACACACACACAGACACAGACACACACACAGACACAGACACACACACAGACACAGACACACACACAGACACAGACACACACACAGACACAGACACACACACAGACACAGACACACACACAGACACAGACACACACACAGACACAGACACACACACAGACACAGACACACACACAGACACAGACACACACACAGACACAGACACACACACAGACACACACACAGACACAGACACACACACAGACACAGACACACACACAGACACAGACACACACACAGACACAGACACACACACAGACACAGACACACACACAGACACAGACACACACACAGACACAGACACACACACAGACACAGACACACACACAGACACACACACAGACACAGACACACACACAGACACAGACACACACACAGACACAGACACACACACAGACACAGACACACACACAGACACAGACACACACACAGACACAGACACACACACAGACACAGACACACACACAGACACAGACACACACACAGACACAGACACACACACAGACACAGACACACACACAGACACAGACACACACACAGACACAGACACACACACAGACACAGACACACACACAGACACAGACACACACACAGACACAGACACACACACAGACACAGACACACACACAGACACAGACACACACACAGACACAGACACACACACAGACACAGACACACACACAGACACAGACACACACACAGACACAGACACACACACAGACACAGACACACACACAGACACACACACAGACACAGACACACACACAGACACAGACACACACACAGACACAGACACACACACAGACACAGACACACACACAGACACAGACACACACACAGACACACACACAGACACAGACACACACACAGACACAGACACACACACAGACACAGACACACACACAGACACAGACACACACACAGACACAGACACACACACAGACACAGACACACACACAGACACAGACACACACACAGACACAGACACACACACAGACACAGACACACACACAGACACAGACACACACACAGACACAGACACACACACAGACACAGACACACACACAGACACAGACACACACACAGACACAGACACACACACAGACACAGACACACACACAGACACAGACACACACACAGACACAGACACACACACAGACACACACACAGACACAGACACACACACAGACACAGACACACACACAGACACAGACACACACACAGACACAGACACACACACAGACACAGACACACACACAGACACAGACACACACACAGACACAGACACACACACAGACACAGACACACACACAGACACAGACACACACACAGACACAGACACACACACAGACACAGACACACACACACACACAGACACAGACACACACAGACACAGACACACACACAGACACAGACACACACACAGACACAGACACACACACAGACACAGACACACACACAGACACAGACACACACACAGACACAGACACAGACACACACACACACACACACAGACAC
>OX387422.1:69142344-69322344 GCA_947563755.1 Lochmaea crataegi | reverse complement strand
TCGGTAGAGCCATTTCGGAGGAGTTTAACTACAAACACCGTGACACGAGAATTTTATATATTAGATATATACTATCATTGTATAAAGATAGGGATAGTAAAACAGTAGCAATGTTAAAACCATTTGAGGCAATTTTGCACGCCATCTAGTTACTTTTACGATCGTTCTTCATAAAAATGACCCGTAACTTACTGCCCTCTGAAATAAGCTGCACTATTTTTAATAACTAAATTATTTTTGAAAAGTTCCCTACTAAATGTGAAGTTTTCTTTATCGTCGAATTCCAAACAATTAATGATGACCAAAGGCCGACGATTCATTGTTGCCGATTTTACTTTTTATTACGAAAGTGACATAAATCACCAACTTGATGGGATTCTATAATAGATATATAGCGCGTATTTTCGTATTTTGAAATATCATGTTCATAATAATGTTATAGCATTGTATACATATACAATGGTTATAGCAGGTATTCATCTTGATCCGAAAATAAACATTAATCTGTTTATCACTTTAAAAAGATGGGATAAAAAGAAGAATCCTCGTACAAAGGTAGATAAAATATAATACTTTCATTGGGTGACTGAAATAATGTAAAAATTTGCGATTTCTGAACTTCGTTCGTGAATGTAAATTAATTCAAAGAATATTTTTGTAAACATTCGTATTTTGATGATCTCTTAAGGAGACGAAAAAATAAGTCTCGGCTATTTTGTATGCTTTTTTAAGCTTTTAAAAAATCTTGCTAGGGTCGAATTCCGCAAAACTACCTGAAACTACCCGAAAGAGGGATTATCGTGGGACCATATAATTTAGCGATTTCCAAAAATAGAGTATTCAGGTACACAGAAGCTCTCGTAATTTATCGAGAAGGGCAAGAATAATGATTGAAGAATGTATACAGTGTGTTGAAAAAATGGCCGCGTAAGTTAAAAAAGCTCTCGTAATTTATCGAGAAGGACAAGAAAAATTATTGAAGAGAGTATACAGTGTTAAAAAACGGGCATTTAGTTGTTAGCCATATTCTAATCCTCCCGCGACCTTTTGAGGAACTCGACCTAGGATTAAAGACGCAGGTAGGTTTTTGCGGAATTCGGCAAATCCCAAAAATCTGATATGGTCAACATTTTTTTGTGTTTTATATTCAGTGATCAGTCTACACTACATTGGTGGGTAATAGTTTATTTGCAATAAGTTAACCATTATTAAAATTTTGACTGTTGACGTAAGCCAACTTATTTTTGGTCAGTGGTTGCCGTCGCTAGACGCATGGAAAGTATCTTCATAGGTACTTACCTCCCAAGAGAGGTCATCGCATTCGACATATTAGATAACAAAATAAAACATCCAAAGTTTTGGTAAATGAATTTATTAGAAAATATCGAACAGAAATATTAAATAAGGTAAATAATAACTACACTTTTTATAAAATTATTGATTCAAAAATTATAATAATTATAAACCGTAAGTGTCCAGCGCGTTTAAAAAAATGATCAGAAACTATAAGTAGAACGGTCCTGTATATATACTTGGTGCACTTTACAGCTACGACAACATACACAAATCCAAGTAGTAACAATTCAATCGCTTAAAAATTATTGATTTTCATAATTTATCACTTGAAGATGATAAGATATCTTTCTTTAGTTACTTAATACACAAAAACATAAAAACAAGTACAAATTGTTAGTGGGAAATTCGAATGGCCAACAAATTAAGTAAACTATTGTAGTTTTAAAACTTTTTCAAATTCGTAAAATGTTTTTTGCAAACTTTGATATACAGGGCGCTGCTTCGGAACGCATCACATTATTCACGTTCTAATTTTCTTTGGTTTTTCGTAAATTATTTTTTTATAACCAGTACCCGACTCGTTTGGGCTATAATAGGAACTTTGTGTTATCAAGAAAATATACAGAGTAGCTCATTAGTTTTGACCTTAGGAAGAAATGGGCAAAATCCACTAAACAACCTGTATCTCGATTACAAAGACCGCAAAACCCAAAAAATGTAGTACCTATATGTAGAATCCACTCGCGGTGACCTCTATTCTTCGGTCAAGTATTCACATTTACTATTGAAATACCTACTCAAAATAAAAATGTTGATTCATTATTCTTTTTGTTATTTATTATTTATTATGGGAAATCAAACCACAATCTACAAAAAATATTTCATCATCCTTAAAAAATTTACAATTTTTTGCAGTCTTCAACTTTGTAATATTATTGATAGTCTAGTTTTCGAATTTTTTCATTAATGTCATCTAGGGACCAACAATTTTATAAAACTTAATTATTCTTGATAACGTGTAGCTGGCTGCTACCGGGTAGCTGATTGCTACCGAAACGTTGTAAGAAAAACATAAAAAAGATTGTGGTTTAATTTCCAAAAATAAATAGCAAAAAGAATAATGAATATACCACAAGGAACATACAAAATATATTGGTTATTCAGTTATGCTGAATGATTGATAGTTTATTTTTTTTTGCCTGTCTAGTTTTTAATGAACTTGAAAAAGTTTTACAATATTTGAAAGTCTGAGTCCGCAACAATAAATTGAAAATATATTACCTATGACTACCACAGATTGCATTTGTTGCATACCACTCGGAAATAAATTTTTCTATTTTTCTAACAATTTTCTTTCTCAAATTTAATATTATTTTATTATTTTAAATTTTGCCGATATTTTCGTCGAAACTATTAAGTACTATCATGGTGAAATTTTTCAACAATGATGTTGGAGTTTTCAAAGCACACTTATCATTTCGTCGAACATTAGAATACACTTCTTCTCGTAAGTCAGCATCGTATCCGCCTTTAAAGTAAGATTCATAAAAAAAAAATTATTGAATCTGGGTTTGCATCGGAAATTGGCAACCCATGATTTCACTGTTGATATTGGTGGCGAGGTATATCCTTTTTGTCGCAAATATCTATATGTCTCAGGTCCTTAATAAAGTAATGATAGGGCAGTTTTTTTTCAGATGGTAACCATGGGGATTTCATCTTATGTCGTAATTGCATATTTACAAGAGATTTTGTAAAATCCGTTAAAGTTGCTTTTCCATACAAAACGTTCGCAGAGAGTTGAGTTTTCATAATCCTTTTTTTGTAGCTCTCAATAGAGTATTCGAGCTGTTGACTTTTTTCCTAACATTGGTTAGTTCTTTTCTCAACATTTTCTTCTTGCAATGATTGCTTCCTATCTCCACTTCCCGTAGAACAAGATGGAAGGTTCTGTAACTCTTTCAACCACTGTTCATCTTCATGGTTACTGACAGAACCATCAGAAAAAGTCATGTCAATGTTTCTGGAAGAAATCGGGGCAATAACATCCCTTCTCGAATATGTTTGTGGAAGTGAGGAAACATTCAATTGCATTATTTGTTCATCCAAACTTTCCTTAACCGATTCACTTTTTGAACCCTCATCACTTATGTAGCGGAATGGCACAGCAGTAATAGGCAATCTTTTAGATTGACTAATATTTTCACTGAAATGTTTGCTACAAATCAGCTTATTTCTTAGCGATTTCTGGCTTAGCTTTGCCAAAACAGCATTACCTGAAATTAGGAACATGAACGTAAACAAACATATTATTTATTGTAATGGTTATGGTAAAGTAAGTATTTTTTTGTGTTTAAAAACTTGAATTTATTTCATTTCTGTAACGAGCATAACTAAAAACAACTACAGTAAAACCCTTGTTTGGAATTTCCCCAATTGTACTGAGATAATCCCATACCTGTGCATCATTCCCAAAAACAACTACTCATCATTGAAATTTCTTGGTAGGTACACAACAATGGCAAAAACACTTTGATACTTATCTTTAATAAGGGTTTTTAAAATCAAACAAAAGACCATTCACAAGAATCGTAACAAAACCGGAAATAAAAAAAAAACAAATATATAGGTACAAAAGATATTTGAATAATCTGAATTTAATATAAATATTATATTTATTTGCCTGGTGTTGAAAGTAACCGGTCAACGTGAAAATTTGGATAAGCCCAGTAAACAAAAATTTCTTTATATCAAAGAAAAAAATTTATTCTATGAACTACTACGCAAAATACCTACCTGACGTCCTTTTGACAGCTTTATCACTTACTGATAAGGATACACAACTAACCCAATACTAAGGACCCGTCTTAAATGTTTCCCAATAGACTGCCGAAAATTATAATCATTGAAAATATTATTTATTGTGTAATATTTATGAGTAATTCTGTTCTAACTGTGATTTTTTTTATTAATAATTTTTGTTCTTTAAAATTATTTTTTTTTATTTGTTTATGCATATTATTACTCTACTTTATTGTAAAAATAAAAGTCTGTAAGGATTTTGCTACAACTTCAAAGCATCGAGAATGATAATCAAAATTCAAATTGTCCTTTCCACCGTAGGTACTGAGACTCACATATCCACGGTACAGACATAAAGTAAATTTAGTAGACATTCTTCGGAAAAATCGTTTAATTTATTGTTTTGTACACACTTATATACATTTTAATTTATGAGATAATTAGTTTGAATCATTTATTGCTACAAAAAAAATAAGAAATTTATCGAAAAATTCTAGATATATGCTCATGACACGGTATACTGACATTTAAGAGATTTACTGTAAGTTGCAAGTAATACTATACAAAAAAAGTGATGAAATATGATCATAAATATCTAATTAACACAGAAATTCCATTAATAGATTGTTGATTAAGGGCCAGTGAGAACAAATAGTGAAGGAAATAAAAAATCATAGTTAGAACAGAATCACCCTTCTACTTATTGGATTGATAACACAATAATAATATATGATAGAAAACTTAAAACTCATTGTTGTTGAATTAAATATATTTATTTTACTGCTGCTACTAATTTAAGAAAATGATTTTATTCACACATTTGGTGATAAATCAAGCATGAGTCTTATATATTTTCGAAATCATCACCTATAAAATGGAAATAAAAAAAAATATACCATTAAAAAAGGCGTAATAGGCGTTTAATAAAGTCATAACGTTATAAACACACAAACTACTACAGTTGAAAATAAAAATTGATCTTCTTGAGGATTTTTTTCAATGTTTCATTTTTTAAAAATAATTAATTTATTCTATAGTTTTATACGGGCTGTTTCTATTATCATAATATGGTAACATTACTATATTCTAAACTGTAATAGTTACTAAGACAATTAAATGGACAAAACGGTAACTGTATTATGGAGGGACATTATATTTGTTAAAAAAAAGTCTTATTTTATATCGAAACGTTAGGTAAGGTCCAAAGTAAGGCTCTCGGTACATTTTTTTGGCAAAATCAAAACAAGTTTACAAAATAACTACGACAGGAAAGTATTTAAGAATTGTTCTCATTAATGATATTACTTATTTGAGATAAAATGTCATAAAAATCTGAAGTGTGATATATCGCTTAATTTGAATATTTAACATTGACTAATAATTACAATAAATAGGCATATCCCTATTTAAAAAAAATATTTTAGCCTCGTGAAGACACGAAACGTCGTATCGAAGCTATGTTGGTACATCTATATAGTAAATTCGTGTTCAAATAAAACTTTGCTGTTCTTTGATATTTTTTTATTTAAAAATTCTATTCTGAAAAAACCAAAAGCAGCCTGTTTAGTTCTCCCAGTATTACTCGAGAATGGAGGAAATCTTGGTAAATTTTTCAACAGATTATAATGTTCTCCATAATAGTTACAGTTTGTCAATCTATTACGGCCTATAATATAGTATTATAGCCATATATGATAAAAGAAACAGTCTGTATACATTTATTGAACAGGTAAAATTTTTATCTTATTGACGGAGTAGCTCGCAATTATAAACACAGAGATCCACTATACCTTATTATTACGTGCTTAGTTCATAAACATAAAATAAATAACAAAAAATACTATTTCCAATTATTTCAATTTTCGTGGAATATTAATGTCCAACCCTTATTCGGTTAGTTGTGTTCACCTATAAGTTTGAAATATTTTCAATAATTTTTTATTCTGTTACTTTACCATAGAGGTGGTTGTAAAATTTAAATTTAGGCAGGATTCAAGTACTTAAGATTTAACGGATATGGAATTTCTACTAGTTAAATTCTTGTACTCGTATAATATGCAATGTAACCATAAAACAAATAAGCTCATTATCAGAAAAAACTATTGGACGAATTGTCTTTTATTTGACGATAATCAAATACTTATGTTTAGTTTTGAAAATTTGCATACACACTTATTTATTCACATTCACTATTTTTTACTCCTCTATGAAAAATAATCGTCGGAAGGATAACTCACCCGCATGATCCATTTCTGACATCTGGTAGGGTCATTCACAGGAAATCGGTACATTTTAATTGTAGGATCTGATCTCTTACTTAGTCCACACTTGATATAAACAAATTTATTTCCAGCCATTTCTGAAATATCGAAAAGAAGATTTAAATTATAATCAGGTAAAAATGTCGACATTCATATTATAATAAAATTATGGAATTTATTCATTCTCTACTGACTGAGCACACAACGAGCTGATTGATAAAAGTGATTATTTGTTATATTAATACATTTTAGTAAGTAGGTCGCTAAATATACAGTTTTTTTTTGGAAATTGTAAGCTGCAGCATTTATAGGTACACTTAATGCCCTGTTAATATAATTTAGATATATTAACCAAATTAGGTATTGATGTATAAACGCAACTGAGCTAAGAATACTTATAAAAATTAAGAATTAAAATTTGAATCCTAGAAACTATAATTTGTAACATTATTTATATATATAACCAATCAGTATCCAAAATTCTAAATATAATTGTCAATTCTTAGTTTGTAGATTTTGTGGTTTTACTAAAAGAAGAGGTAGGTATATTAATTGTAATAATGTCCACTTACCTTAAAAATGAAATATATATCAACGTTCAGAGATTCTCAAATGAAACAATAATCCAAATGCACAGCCAACGAAACACAACAATGACACAACGAACACAATACAATATTAATAATATAATGAACTTCAAATTGCAACTTTGCCACAGGTACCCAAAATAAGAAACTTTGCAACACAGCTCTTATGGATGTATATAACATTCTGAATAATTTTGGCGCCATCTGTTATTGGGGTAATTCGGCGACCAAAGCTAAGGAAATTCGTAATTCAAGCTACGACATACAGTAAGAAAAGACGTGCCGTGGACGCAAACTCCCCACTGCCATCTATTGGTGGCGTCCACCTCGTCAAATGATATCCTCGTAAGATTAACCTACTATCCATATCTTTATACAATGATACTATATACAGATTGCGAAAGTCCCTTTCTTACGCAGCGACTTTACAAGTACGACAAGGAAAATATGAGCAAAACTTCGTGAAAGAGAGAGAAGACTTGTTAGGCCAACTATCACTCGTCCCCTCTACCAAAACAGTTGGGCGTGTATTCAGTCTCCTCCTATTTATTTTAACTGTTGTGTTGCCATCTGTAAAAATTATTCCTAATTTTTGTCTATCGTTGTTTTAAAATTTTCAACGGCATTTCAAGCGGCAACAATGTTAAATACCAATAATTGTTAAATCGAAAGCAGTGTACGGATTTTATTTATTGCAGATTGTAATTTATCCAAATTTTTTCTTGAACTCCATATTTTATTCTTATTTGTGTTGATCTCACTTATTTTTCAAAAGTCAATAATATTACCAATCTCGATTTTCTCCCACTAAATACACCGTTATCCGGTGTTAAAAGTCAAATGCAAAATAAGTTATTTATTACTTAGAAAGTACCTACCAAACATTCTAAACTGGCAACGCTGCAGCAGAGACCGACTCCCCACTATGTGAGTAGGTTCACTCTGGTTCAGTAGTTTCCCAACATGGAAGGAGTGAGGTTGTAAAAGAAATAAAATAATACACTCGTTATTACGTAGCCTGTACATCTTAAAATTCATTTTCGTCAATTTGATCGTTTCTGACCAAGCTGACAATTAATTTCTAACTACAATAGGATATTATTTTAGCCATTGTAACTTGAAAATAAAACATTTATTCTTGAGATAAAAATAATAAAGTAATTGGGTATAAAAAACAAAAGATCGATTCCATTAATAAATTGAATTAAAAAAAATAAGTAGATACTTATTCTAAACATAAAATATGAACTTCTTGAAAAAATTAAACTAAAAATCCGTTCTAAAGGTAAACATAATTTTAATGAATTAAGTGCTCAAATAAACCACCTTGCTGTGCCAGGCAATAACCAAATCTGTCATGAAGATTTGATCTCGTATCTCTAAGATTATTTGGCGTAATGCTGGCACAAACGTGCTGAATTTTCACCCTCAATTCATTTAAATTATTAGCTCTTCCAAATTCATGTTGATAAATGCTACTTTTCGAAAATCCCCAAAGAAAAAAATCATTTGGAGCTAGTTCAGGTGATCTTGGAGGCCATTTAATTGTACCATTAGTACTAATAATTCTGTCGGGGAATGTAAACCTTAAAAATTCCATTACTATCCTTGAATTATGGACTGGACAACCATCTTGTTGAAACCAAATTCTGTTGAAATCAACATCGGGTATAAGGAGAACTGCAGGAATTACATGATTTTGTAATAACTCTAAATATTTGGCGGAATTTAAGTTCCCCTCAATAAAAAAAGGACCAATAATGTGGTCACCTAAAATACCCGTCCAAACATTTAACTTCTGCGGATACTGTGTTCGGATTGGAATGCTTAGATGTTTATTTTCCCGAGACCAATATCTTGTGACGGATGGATTGTGTTTTTGATGCAATGAAAAGGTTGACTCATCCGTAAATAAAATATTTTTTAAAAAGTTCTTGTCAGCATTTTGACGTTCCATCATTTCTTCACAGAAATCCATTCGTCTGATATTGTCCTCGGGAAAAATTTCCTGCGTTGTCTGAACCTTGTAACAATGGTACCCGTTCCGTTTTAAAATATTCTGTACAGTTCTCTTATCCATGTTGATCTCTTCAGCAATTTGTCTTGAAGAACATGGTTGTCCTGTTTCAACCGCTAAACAAACATTCAATTCTCTAGTTTGCCTTTCGTCGTTTATCGGACGTTCGATTGGATCTTCCGGCGCTTGACATTTTCTACAGTATGAAACACATCCATATTTCTCGAAATTATCAATTATGTTCAAAATTGTGGTTCGTGAAGGAATTGGGCGATTTTCAAATGCCACAATAAACAAATTGACTATTGCATCAGCCGAATGACCTCCAAAATAGCATTTTATAATTTGCACTTTTTCGCAGGTTTTGTATTTTAATGTGGGCATTGCAAAATGTTTTATTTTCAAATACAACGGCTTGCGCTAACCAAGGTCTGTAGCGAAAAGATCACATACATTTAAATGTGAGTTCTCTATGTAAAGGACACTGTTGCCGGATGAAGGTGTTTAGTTTTACCTAATAGGGCGAGTTGTACCAACAAGGTTTAAAACATAACTAATGGTTTAAGCAAAATGGGTGTTGTACCAGACTGGATCAGTGGGTAACCGGAGTTTTGCCAACAGGTTTGTTAACCGCCCAAAAGTGAGTGGTTAACATAATAATCCTAGTTTTCTAACCTAAAAACTTTGTGTCAGTGGATTCTGTAAATTTTTTATTTTTACCAAATTATAATAATGGAATATCCTGATTTACCAAATTTTAATGATGACAAATATTTTAAAGAACTTTTGGCTGTAAAGTTTTCTGACCTTTTTTTATTCTTATTCATTTTCAGTAAATAAAATAATATGCAAAAGCAAACAACACTTCAGGAACTGAGGGTTAGAATCGCATTAAAAATTCTTCTTTTATATTTTCAATTTGGCAAAACGTAAGTAATTTACCCCACAGTAGTTCATTCCTCTAACATTCATTTATACCAACCTTTCAAAATGATTGATTAACAAAACTGCACCAAAACACTACTGGTACAACACGCACGGGTTTAAACTTTTGTTAAATTTAACCCTATGGTTAAATAAACCAGGTTTAGCCGACTGTTGGTACAACTCGCCCATAGTTTATCAGCTCGAAAAAAAGTTGACGATAACGTGACAAAAATATCATTTTTACAAATTAATCTGAGCTTCTGGCAACAGCGGTTGAACTAGTGGGGCGATGAATACACGCCCAACTGTTTTGGTAGAGGGGACTGATCGCTGGGCTAACAAGTCTTCTCTCTCTTTCACGTAGTTTTGCTCATATTTTCCTTGTCGTACTTGTATAAGTCGCAGCGTACGAAAGGGACTTTCGCAATCTGTAAATAGGAAGTCGTGTTAGTTACACTATTTATTACTCAAGAACGGCTGAACCGATTTGGCTGAAAATTGGTGGGGAGGTAGCTTAGAACCAGGAGACGGACATAGGATACTTTTTATCCCGCTCCCGTGGAAAAAAACATAATTTAAAAAAATTCTACTTTGGAAAAAAATGGCGGTGAATTAAAATTTAAAATTTTTTAAAGGTATAGATACTTGCAGATTAGCTAATTGTAAGTATGGCATTTATAGAAGTCTGAAATAAACAAAAGCTACTCTGACACTACACTTAACGAGCAGAAAACAACCGCTTGCATAATAACTTATTGACAAGACCACGTTAGGACAGGACAACGTCTGACGGGTCTTCTAGATGTTAAGACAGGACAACGTCTGTCGGGTCTTCTAGTTATTGAATGAAAAAAATTGGAAAGTTCCCTATTGTACATTAGTAGCTATTTTCCTATCGGAAATCATTTTACCATTTTCCGTTAAAGTATCGGACAATCTTCAAAAAATGACAATTTCTTCAAAGGCCCTGTAGAGGTAGCAAAAAGCTGAATAAATGACAGAAAAAAACTTTTCGAAATTTGAAACTGACCTGCAAAAACTATTTGTTTCTATCTTATTTTGTTTAAAATGTTTAAGCGTTTAAAATGTGTCACATTAACTTGGATCGAGATTTTTTCAACATACATAATATATCGACCCATATTTAATTAATTATTTGGTTTACAAATCTTATTGTGTTTTCACTTTTTGTATACTTCAATGGGAAAGACCACTAAAAGATAAAATACTTTCAAATATATTTGAATCAATGAGTAATGATGTTGGTTCAGTGTGCAGACAATGTCATGTGTCAAAATCATATCGTCGCCTCAGAGCAAGAGTAGGACAAGTAAAAAATACCGGTGTCGAGAAAAATGCAAATAAAGATTTGGCGGAAATTCAATGTTTAATATCTTTTTCTTTTTTAAAGGATTCAAATACAATTTTGATACGTTACATTGCTTTTTTAGCTTTATATTTATGTACTAATCAACAAAAAATGAATAAATAAATTGGAAAAAAATACTTGTCCTACTATTGCACAAAAACATAATTGCAATTTCTACGAATCTTAGTATATTTTAGATCTCCTAGTGGAACACTAATTTATGTTCAGGTTTATGGTCAGTTTTGATCTTGAAAACGCAAAAATAAAACAAATTTAGCTGTTACTTTTATTTATTTATTCACGGGCAAGCCCAATTCACATAAAAATTACATTGTTAGAAATTACAGTGTTAAAAGTTACAATGTTAAAAATTACAGTGTTGAAAACAAAAACAAAGAAAAAAAAATACATGTAAAATTAAATTTGAGAGTGGTAACACTACAACATCAATAGGCAATCAAACATTTTAAAAATTTTAAAAACATTTTAAAAATATATCAAAGTTTAAGCTCTAGCAGATGCTGATGAAATAAAACAAATTAATTTGTTTAAATCTTCATTATTTATTTTGAACTGACGTTCAAATTAAAATTAGTGACGCGTTTCGCTACACAGTAGCTTTTTCAAACTAGTGAAGCTACAATGAAAAACTTTTAATTTATATAGTGCCTTAATAGGGAATTCTAAGATATTGACAAAAGTATTAAAAATGGGGATAAGTACAAAAAGTGCCTAAATACGGAATTCTAAGATATTGACAAAAGTATTATAATATATTTAAATAGGTATAAGTACAAAAAGTGTCTAAATACGGGATTCTAAGAAAGTTACAAAGGTATTGAAAAAAGGTACCTGGGAAATTGATCAACAACTATCACATTTTCTAGGTAAAAAGGTTTAATAAGGGAGAATGATTGATATCTATTTGGTCGTTAAGCAGATTACCGGAATATTTGTTTTTGTTAATCTCCAGGGCTTCTAAAATATTTAATTTAAAGGATTTGGGTTCTACATGCAAAATTTCAAAATTTGAGTCGAAAGTGTGTTGGTTTGTTAATAGATGATTTGAATAGTTGGAATCTAATTTGTTATTGTCATAGCTGCGTTTGTGTTCTGAAATTCTAGTTTTAAAGTTCCTAAAAGTTCTACCGATATACATTTTGTCACAGTTGTCGTTACCACATTTTAATTTATAAACACCTGACTTGTTTAATTTTGAGGATTTAGATTTGTTATTTTTAATGAATTTAGATAAATTGTAGTCAGTTTTAAAGCAAATATTCATATTTAAAGATTCTAAAAATGATTTGATTTTTAAGGATGGTGTTCCAAAGTATGTTAAGCTTTTAAATTGATTATTTTTATTTTTATCTGAAGGATATACTTGTTCTAAAGTGCGTTTCTTTATCTTTTTATTTATGATATTGTCAATTAATTATAACTGGTAAAGTTACCGCGAAGCCAACAAAAAAATTGGCGACTGTAGGCACGTACATTATACAGTAGGCAGACTGACAGACAGACAACATCACAAAATTTTGTAGTTAGGTCATTTTTGACCCAAATAACTCATTTTGAGTGAACGTAGAAAATAGTTTTTTGGCCGATTCCAATAGCCTCCTGTTGATTCTGTTTCGCAAATAAAAGACCTTGGTGTTATATTAGACTCCTCACTCACTTATAAGTCCCATGTTACTGCTGCTATTCAAAAAATCTATGAAGATGTTAGGTTTTTTAAAGAGGACCACTTGTGATTTCACTAACATCACTGCTATTAAGTCTCTTTATTGCTCTCTGGTCAGAACACACCTAGATTATTGTTCTCCAGTATGGTCTCCGCATTACATTACTTATAAAGCGAAACTAGAATCTGTTCAGCACAAATTTCTAAGATACATTGCCTTTAAGATGCATGTCTACCATCGTTATGATATGTTGGAACTATTCTTAAACATCCCTACCCTAGAGATTCGCAGAAAGCAAAGAGATCTAATACAGCTTTTCAATATAATAAATGGAATATGTAATAGTCCTGAGCTTCTCTCTAAAATATATTTATTTGTTCCACCTCTTCTTACCAGGCAGGTGCAAACCTTTCACGTTTCTTTTCATAGGTACAACTATGCAATGAATAGTTTTCTCCCTAGGACACTTAGATTAGCTAACTCTATTGAGGACATTTCAATTTTTAATGTGTCAACTTTCAAATTTAAAAAGCATCTGCTAGAGCTTAAACTTTGATATATTTTTAAAATGTTTTTAAAATTTTTAAAATGTTTGATTGCCTATTGATGTTGTAGTGTTATCACTCTCAAATTTAATTTTACATGTATTTTTTTTTCTTTGTTTTTGTTTTCAACACTGTAATTTTTAACATTGTAACTTTTAACACTGTAATTTCTAACAATGTAATTTTTATGTGAATTGGGCTTGCCCGTGAATAAATAAATATCTACTGACAGGAAAAGACCTGTTAACAAGCGAATATTTTTTAGTGCAACAGTAGGTTATCTAGCATAGGATTGAAAAATTTGGTGAAACAGCAGGATATTTTACCTTAACCTAGAGTTGCACTAACTGAAAATAAACTTTAGGTCATATGTAACCCAAGGATATGTATTTTATTAAATTAGGGTACATTTTTACAGGGTACCTTAGTGTTGCATTAGATAGAGACATCCTTTCTGACACAAATGCAGATATCCTAAAATCACTTTTTTTGTATGTCCTACTGTTGCTGTGAGGCGACGATATTAAATAGATTTCCTGGCATTTTGAAATCAACATATTAATTCAAAACTGAAAAATGTCCGAAACAAGTGGGCGGTGCTATGACGTACTAACCCCTAACATTATCTGTCTGTGTCTGCTTCTATTATATATCCTCTGGATACCGTAGTGCATTTGTTGTCAAAGTCACTCATCATTGGCTTTTCTATATCTGAGCTGTTTTTTTTTCCTACAACGTACCAACTAATGAAAAAAATGTCATTTCACAACAAAGTAATTTGATGATGATCTTTATCTGGAGTACAAGTTTGATTATTTTAGTGTGGCAAAACTGTTGGTGATGGAATATGACATATGTTCACAGAAGCACTCTCAGCGTGATTGACGTTTTGTTCTGTGATCTGTGACCTTAGTCGTCTTTGGCTGTGCATCTTGTTTGTTTTGTCCGTTTGTCGTCTGATTGTAAGGATATTGTTTCCGTTTTTGTGTTGTATTTTCAATAGTTTTCAAAAACTTGAAAACAGCATACCAATACAATGAAGCGTAACCACAAATTTTATTGACTTTTGTTTTGTCATACACGGAACCACATGTATTTGGATTTACTATGATAGAACTTAGAGCTTAAGGTCGATGGGCGTGAAGGCGCTAGTACGTCACATTGCATTACACTGCGTAAAATTGTATGTTTGAAATGAAAATTATGTAGTTTATTGCATTATTTATATTATAAAATAAATAAAAATATATAATTACTTCATATAGTAGTTTTTAGACATAGATATGATGATTATATTGTTTTTGAAAATTAGTGGTCATTCCCATTGTGTTAACTGTTACACCACACATTTATATCAAATTAATTAAAACTTAATGAAATTAAAACCTTTGGCAGGTGCGATATACTTACTGGTAATGGACACCACTTATTATTAACTTTGACTTTATCAAACAGTGGGAAAAAATCATCTTGTTCACTATTTTTCAAAATGCAAAACCGCATCTGTACTTGGTTACCATAATCACATTTCAAACCAGGTCTAATGTTGAAATCCGTTGCTTGTTGTGGAGTTAAATAAAAATAAAAAGTTTTTTCTTGTATCCTGAAAATATACATAAAGAATAGAAATGTAGTTCCTCTCACTATAAAATGACCTGGTTCAGCCAACCAAAAACTATTGACAGAATGTAAAAGGTGGATGCTGGAGAACGGCTACTATAACAGGTCAATACAAATCTTTACTGACAGCCAGGCTGCAATAACAGCACTCAGCTCCAAAAGTTGTAATTCAAAACTGGTTAAGAATACTAGACTACTAAACTATACCAATTGGGCGCAATCAATGAGATTGTCCTGGTATGAATTCTGGGTCACAATGTAGTGGACCAACTTGCCAGGTAAAAAATTCAGTCCCAGTGCCACGGCTGGGAATCCCTTTAAATCTGGAAAAGACAACTACCTATCTCAGATCAGGTGGGACTGCAAAGCAAAAGCCTACTGGAATGGGATACAAGGATAAGGGCAAGCCAAGGCCTTTGTGAAAGGACCTTAAAATGAAAGCTGAAACATAGCTGAACATGGGCAAGAAGGAAATCAGGTCTATAACCGTAACCTCACTGGACACTGCAGGCTAAACTATCATATGGGCAGAATAGGACTAGTCTCTGTCTAGAAGAAGAATCGGAACACATTATGTGCTACCGTGTCCTGCGGTTGTGCGCCCTGATGATGCAGATAGACTTATCCAGTCACAGATTTTAAGCTTCCAGGGAAAGTTGAATTTGAAGGGGTAATCCTTAGACAAGGAAAGAGGGAGGACACATAACATAATGTTTGTAATACAGTTTTTCCAATAATTGTATTTAAAGTTTTGAGAAATGAATGAATGTTTGAATTTACTTTTTGGACCCTTACTTTGTGGAATCTACTCATATTACTTTTTTAAATGAAACTACGTGTTTACATTTGATGCAAATGTAACTTCTGTCATTCTGACGATGATATGTCAATATCGAAATAATTATCAATATCTTAGATTTTTAATAATTTTTTCATTAAATAGTGGAATTAATTAGAAACACCTAGTTTCATTTAAAAAAGTAGAATGAATGTTTGTTAGACACATAATGGGTTGGTATAAAAGGAAGTCAATAAAATTAAGCAGTATTACACATAGATATGTTTATAGGTGTAATAATAATTATGCTAACAAAATATTCATATAGTTTCATTTAAAAAAGTAGAATGAATGTTTGTTAGACACATAATGGGTTGGTATAAAAGGAAGTCAATAAAATTAAGCAGTATTACACATAGATATGTTTATAGGTGTAATAATAATTATGCTAACAAAATATTCATATTTATTGTCATAACATACTAACTCAATATTTTACAAAAATACAAATCCAATTAAATAAATATTTGCTATTATTTATTGTTTTTTGAATAAAATAAGCTTGGTCAATTGGCTTCGAATAGGATTTGAGTTTTAGGATAGTATTTTTGTCATATGATGTACACAAACATTAATATATTTTGTACAAATAGATTTTATTAAGAAACAAATCTGATTTACTGGACTTTCCAGAACATGGTTTTTCAAATCTAGAAATAAATTACAACTAAGAGATTCTGATATGATTATATTGGATAACATTAGAACAATTTTTTTTTATGTAAATCATTTGTAAACAAACGTAGGTACCGCTTGGCCTTGTTACAAATTTTAATCACGTCGTCAGACGGATATGCAAGACCGCCATGGGTCTTCCGCAAAATTAGTGAATTTAAAGAATTTGCACGACTTCCTGTTAATGCTACACTGCAACTTTCACATTTTAAAGTTTTTTGTAAACTTTGTGATACAAAGCCAGCGATATATGTAACAATTTGGGGGTACTAGAGATCTACTATTTTATAAGTTAAATATATTGTTAAACATTTTTAAAAAACGAACAGTTTCCGCACAACCTTTGAATTGTTCTAGTTGCAAAATATTCTTGCAATATTCTAATGAATCTGCAACAGACTCGCTAAGAAGCTGCACAGCCAGCCGAACTTTCATTTTTTGCTTATAAAAGTTCACATGCGCTTCTCGCAATTTATTACCAAGGTGTAAACTTTCTCTTTTTTGCAATTTTAAAAGAGAATCTATGTATCTCCACTCCATCAAGTTCTTCTTCTTTTCCCAAAAAGCATTATGTACTAATTTTAATTTAGTCATATGACAAGGATCAAGAAAGAAGTAGATATTATCTGTTTTAGATATATTAATTTCAGTTTGCATACTTGAAAGTTTAAATGAACACCCAAGTAAATTACCCATACTTATGTTTGATGGAGCACCATCACATGTAAGGGATACCACCCTTGCACCTGTATTTGCCACCAGTGCAATGCACTGTTTGACTATAGAATATTTCTGATCGCCATTCAAACCATTAGATAAAAAATAGCCAAGTGGAAGCTTCCGTGTGCCATTAATTGCAACTATCATTACAACAAAAGCTTTTTTGGCTAATTCATTTGAATCATCATCCAAATCAACACCAAAATTGACATACCCATGGAAACTTTTACCATCCCAATCCAACTGCTGCCGAATTGACATATTGTCAATGAAAAGAGAACAAAGTAATGGTTTATTTGAATTTTCTATGTTTATTTAGAGTATTGAATGATTCAGTTGTGAAACAAGGGCTGCATTGATAGTTTGCAACCATTTCCCAATAGTGCTTCAATGGGGCAAACATGTATCAAATGCAGTCCTGATGCACTCTTAAGCTTTTGGAGAGAAAAAATTTAAAGTCAATGCAAATTTACGTAATTCAGGTGGGTGTTATAGTCTTATTTTTAGATATTGTTCTTTGTAACAATTGCTTATTTACACTATTCACATTTTCTAATAAAAAAGCCTTTTCATTCTCTATCAAATTCTTATTTTTTAAACTGGATATCAATTTTTTAAGGGAAACTACCTTTCTTTTTAGCCTTTTTAAAGATTGGTTTAATACTCTAATTTTTCTAGTCTTCTCTTGGCTTTTAACAGTTTCTTGAAATAGCTTCCTTTTCAGTTTTTTTTACTAGGAGAATCTGCATTTTGGTTTAATGACTGTGTTGAGGAAGTAGAAGGACCAGGTTATGTACTTTGCATATATTTTATTGGTGCTCTTTTTTGTCTAGAAAAAACAATATTTTTATATAAATATTTCCAATTCACAAAAAATTTTTAATTATTTTTTCCTTAGAACTAACTAGATGTTTTATTATTATTACTTATGTAGGTACTATTATGATATCAAAAAAATTAAAAGAATAATGATATAAAATGTCAAATAATAAATCAAAGAAAGAAAAGAAACAATAATTTAAATAATTATAATGTAATATAAATTGTCAAAATTAGCATAGAAAAGTGTTCTTTTATCTCTAACGTGAATAAAGTTAAAGTGACAGTGACAAGCACGAAATAATTGGATGATACAAAATTAAAAAAAAAATCAAGCAACTACCTGGAGACAGATAATTAAGGGAGAGGACAAAAGAGAGACGAGGATTATTGATTAGAAACGGGAAAAAAGTTGGTTTGTGAGGATCAAAAATTTTGATAATTAAAAATAAAGTTAGTAAAATATATTAAAAATATTAAGACAAGAGAAGAATTTACATGGAAAGTATGGTAAAGGACAATTAACAATTACCTGTTCATTTATAACCTGTAAATTTATATTCCTAGTAAGACAATTTTATTACCTGTATAAAAGCCACATGGAATAATTAATTCACTGCCCAAGACTTAAATTAGATCCAGAATCATGACATTGTTATGGTTCATAGCTGTATTTTAATACATATTTCAGTAACCAAGAATCGATTCTAAATAAGAATTGACAGGACTGTATTTAGGATTAGATTGTAAAAGGATTTGATGATATAAAAATTTAAGACATTTTTTCATGAATATTTAGTAAAATTTAATATTAAAATTTATTTCATTGATTACATTGTTTAGAGTTAAATAAATATTATTGAAGAAAATTTAAAATAATAAGATTATTCATGAATGAATGGATATTTGCGGAAGCTTCCAATTACAATTTCATAGTATTTGAATATTAATATAAATAATAATATTTGTTTCTTTTTTTTAATATCTGACAAATAATTAAACAGATAGGTATCTTGTTTTACAAGCTAAATGAATTTAAATTTGTTTCAATAAAGTTGATAAGAAATTCAACATAAAATGTATTTGTCTATTTTTTTAGCCTTTGAAAGAGCTGCCCCAAGAGATACAGAGTTAGAATTACTAATAAATTGAAATAATTATTGTATAACAAGCAATAATTATTACAGTACATACCTTCCTGGGTTGTAGATATGTGGGCAGCTAGGGAAAAATTGTTGGGATAGCTTCATAGAGCAAGCGTACTCTTGAACTTGCATCAGTTTTGGAAAACCAACATTCCTCAAAGTGTTTTGAGCAAAGCCCTATCATCTTTAGTTGGTTCCCAATCCTTAATGTTGATGTTACCTATCCATAATTTGAGTTTTTCCACATCTGTAGGAAAGCTGTAACAAAAAATAAAAAACATACATATTTTCCTAGGTGAAAATTTCCATATTCTACAGTGACAATAATTCTTTTTTCGTTTTGTTTTAGTCCTTTTTGTATTAATCTATTATTGAAATGAATATCTAGATTTAGTTTGGAGGAACTTAAAAATTGGTTACCTACGCCACTGATATAATGGCTGTTTTGAACAAAGAAAATAATATGTTATATAAGCAGATATAGAATGAAAATTATTAAACCGCGATATCGAAATACTATAATTAGGTGAATTAAAGACTGAACTATTACATACTTCAGTAAAAATTGTAAGGGATAACTCTTTAATCATATAAAAGGAACAAAACTACAAGGGCCATTGTATATAATTGTTTGTTTACCTGTGAAATGAAATTCCATCCTCCTTTTTCTCGCTGCGACTTCGGCATCCGTAAGCACAACAATTCACCATTATTCAGTTCAAAAATAAATCCAGAGATAATATACTGAATAAATCACAATCTTGATAATTTTCACTTTAAAATTCACGAACAACACACGCTTTGTTTGCCACATATAAAATGGCGTCCACTAACTAGAACTAGGGATGCGCGATACTATCCGATATTCCAGTGTATCGATATTTTTACTTCCGATACTCGATATTTTGTATCGATACTATGATTTTCGATGCATTCCCAGTATCGATAAATTTGTAGTGTATCGATACCTTGCGATACGGGATTTTTATTGGTAGCGGCAAGTGGCGTTATCTATAGTGATGAGCGATATCGTGATTTTTTAATCACGTTGTGAAATGATATCGTTCTTTTTTTAACGAAACTAAAAATAAAACACGAAAAATGCAGTTTTTTGCGTTTTTCGAGCTATTTTTGAGGTTATGTGAAAAAGTCACTAATGAAAAAGTTGTAGATTTTCAGAAGATCTACAACTTTTATAATCAACTTTTTATTCTAGGAACTCAACTTTGGTCGGAAATCGCAATAATGTTTTACCAAAAAAACGTCATAACTCGAAAAATTTCCAATAATTTAATTTGAAATTTTTTTTCATGGTTTGTGACTATCGAAGCTACCTTCTATTAAACTTTCTTCAAAATCGTAGATTTTTTAACGAAACCAAAAATAAAAAACGAAAAATGCAGTTTTTTGCGTTTTTCGAGCTAATTTTGAAGTTATGTGAAAAAGTCACCAATTAAAAAGATCTACAACTTTTATCATCAACTTTTTTCTCTAGAACCTCAACTTTGGCCGGAAATCGCAATAATGTCTTTTTCCACCCCCCAAAAAGGTGATTTTTACCGAAAAAATGTCAAAATTTGGAAAATCTCGGATCGTTAACGTATCGATACTTCGACTATCGATAAATTAATATTCGATATTCTACTGTATCGATACTTTACGTTCCGATCCATATCGATACCTAATATCGATACTATCTAGTGTATCGCGCAACCCTACCACAAACTAAAAGTGTGTAACAGAACTACAGAACGTAAGCGCAAAATAAAGCGAAGTGCGGTATCCATATAAGGGCCGTTCGGCAATGTTACTCCATTGACTCCGAACACTCCTCCCTTCTTTAAACCGTTCGGTTATTACAGAACGAGTAAAAGGAGTAGTCTTTAAATCGTTCGTTTACTGTGGAGTGGTGTGAAAAGAGTTGCTCCAATTCTACTACCTCGGAGAAGTAGGGTTTTAGGAGTGAATATGCGCATTTAGATTACCGGCCAAAAAATAAAATTATTATGTATTTTAGGTTACATAGTTTACAATTGTGAAATAATAATTATTCATATTTTATAAAAATACTGAAAAATAACTACAAAAATATTACACCGAATGACATTTATTTTAATTTGACGTTTGATAGATGTCCCTCGTTTGATGTTTGAGTGTTCGGTAACAAATCATCCATTTACTCTACGAGAAATCTGCTTCTGCTCCACTCCTTTCACTCTCCATTTCGGAGTTAATTATTGCCGAACGGCCCTATAGAAGCGGCTATTTCCCACTTTGCGTTCCACGATTTCATTGGTCGTCTCGTCTCGATAAATTAATCAAAGATCTGTTTTAAGTTTTAACCAATATAACACAACACAAGCGTCAAATTCATGTAACCTTGAGACGACCAATGAAATTGTGGAACGCAAAGTGGGAAATAGCCTCTCGTATCCATATGCTTCCATAGATAAAGGATGCGTTAGGTTAGGTTAGGTGGATTTGGGTAATCTATCTTGGAATGAGGCATAGGTAATAGACATTGAAAATCAACCTAACCTAACGCATCCTTTAACTATGATAATAGCACCGTACACTAACTAACGACAAGTAAATTCACTTGCGTCGGAACGTTTGAAATTTTTGGTACATCGTCTCTCTGGCGCCGTGCTCCACGCTATCTCCGCGCAACCTCTGTACTTTTCACTTTCTCTATTTAAACTCACCAGAACTCAGCAGACGATAGGCGGGGTGAGGAAATTTTCGGTAACCGCTGAATCGACGAAGTGAATTTACTTGTCGTTAGTTAGTGTGAGGTGATAATAGACAGTAGAGACTTTTTGCTTGTCTTAAACTTCTCACGTATCCGTATCCGTAACGAACTGCGCATGTGTAGACCCGTTACGTCTCAGCCGATACGATGCGTTGAACGTATTGTTACGTCCCCTACTCCGTACACGTAAACGTCCCCTACTCCGTATACGTAAACGTATCCGAATCCCGACCAAAATCAGTATTCTGTGCTATTAGTGCTATTTTATTGGTCTTCTTTTTCTTCTTTGATATTGGTTTGGTTTCATTATAACCCAACATATTTTGGTCATGCAAAATATGCATCAAACAATAGTTCATCCAAATCATCATCGTCCTCGTCTAGCAGCAATGGATTATTTAATATCGCCCCCATATTACGTTTTTTCAAAAATATAAAAAGACAAACTAAAAAAGTTTTGAGGTTATACAATTAAAAACAGAATGAAACGATAAGTTTTCTGCTAAAAAGGTTTTCTTGACTATTTTTTTACGTCAACGTAACTCAAATACGGATACGGATACGTGTAAAAACTTATGACAAGTATTGTCGCAGCGCATGGTTCTGAACAGGACCCCAATTCTTGATCCTTCGCAACACTCAAAGCTACTCGCTTCCTAACGAATTCGTTAAAATACTATTCTCCACGATCATTACAGAATTTGCCATTTCTGAAATCAAATTTGATTACAGAATACTGGAATTCTCTCTCTTGAGATCGAAGAAATATTCTGCAACACCTCTGCCCCCATGCAATTTAAATGCATTTACATTCTCTCTCTTGTGATAGAATAATATTCTCACACTGGTTAGCAATAATAGCATTAGCTTTGACGCAGTTGATTGTCATCGTAGTGGCAAAACTTGTGTCAAAATTATTGCTGTCACATAACCGTATCCGTAACCTAACCTAACCACGCAATTGTTGAAAATTCCTCCAATAATGCACCAGTTTTTCATTTCGAGAACTGTACAAATACCTAATTACCTAATATAATTGTGATTGAGTTCTGTGCTATAAATTATCTTTTGTTCATTTCCATTTAAAAATATATATTTAAAATCTTTGATCGTGGAGAAAGTATAGTCTGCTACTCGGTTAGAATGAAAATTCGTATGCTCGAGGTTCCTCACGCTCGCCTTCGGCTCGCGCTCGGAACTTTCCACTCGCATCGAATTTTCATTCTAACCTTCTTACAGAATATACTATTCTTGAGCGCTCTCTCCTTTGCGCATTCGCTTGATGATGTTCGTTATGCAGCGAGTACATTTTTGTACGTGATAACTATAAAACATATTTATATTTATACTGCAAGTGATAAGTGATACCACGCGCATAGTTAATACTATTTTTTATAGAAAAATTTCAAATTGTAATTGTGTTTGAGTAGGTAATTGAGGATCGAAGAACTTTAATGAATTTAATGTTACTGGAAAATTTAGAGCTGCCGGCAAAAGAAGTTCAAAATTTCCGGGTTTTGCGCAATCCTTTGAATACTTTCAGGACAATGAATGATTTTCTCCGCCGCGAGATATTTGCCAATTTAGTCCAGTCTTCAACGGAATCTTCAAAGTTATTTGTGAATTTACTACCAATTATTTAATCCTTCCCTTGGAAATACTATAACATCATTTTTTTGCTTGTCCGAAGCTTTTCCTCCGAGTAATACATTATTTAGAATGGTTTGATCCATTTTAAGAAAAATTTGACAGCGTCAAGAAGAACGAAAGCTTTATTTACGGTAATGCCAAATTTCTCATTTCGCTTAAGGACGCCCTTTAACGAATCACCTCAAGAATAATTGCATAGTTGTAAAGTGTTCGTTAACAACTGCTCGTTATGCAGCGAATTCGCTCGATTTCGAGTGATGTCAAGAATTGGGCTTCAGAGTAGGTACTATGAGAATCCAAACCACCGTACACTAACTAACGACAAGTAAATTCGCTTCGTCGATTCAGCGGTCACCGAAAATTTCCTTACCCCGCCTATCGTCTGCTGAGTTCTGGTGAGTTTAAATCGAGAAAGTGTTGAGTACAGGGGCAGCGCGGCGATAACGGGGAGTACGGCGCCAGAGAAACGATGTGCCAAAAAGTTCAAATCTTCCCACGCAAATGAATTTACTTGTCGTTAGTTACGACCGAAATAGTCATAACGAAGACAGATTTATTGTATTAAAAGTGTAGAATGCATTTCATACACTAATGACCGATTTATTTAAGAAAATATAAATACTAACAATGTTACTCACATCTGAATGCTCTGTGGAACTAAAGGGGAGGGTTCTATCAGATCTGCAAGTACATCATAAAACGGCAATCTTCTAAATTTAAGGTCTGGATAAATGGGGTACTTTTCGGCAAGTACATTTGCTGCATTTGCTGCAGTTGCAAAATACTCGTGAAACGGGCAATACATACTTTGCTGGTACCTTTTGACGGGTCTGAAATATAATTATAAATTGAATCAGTATCAAAGGAAATGTATTTATAAATTCACGATATAATTTAATCAGTATGTAATGGATGAAAGGCATGGCAGGGTCGCCATGTAATGGATGCTTCTCCAATGGATACGTTGGTAGACTAGGGGTGTGGAAAGGCCTCTGAATCGGTGGTGCTGCGGGTCACTTGGAGGATCATCTCAAGGGAATGAAACAACTACTTCTAGCACTGGGATATGTTTGATTTATTTACTATAATACATTACACTACTTACTATGGCTCATGGTATACATAAGTACCTAGCCGCATAGCATACTTATATTTAATGGTTAAAGATTACTCATCTCTGACCATTCGACTATGTAGAATGTTCTTCATGTACTCTAAATCAACTTCTCCTCTAATAAATATTGAATGCATATTTATATAACCAGTCAAGTTCAAATAAAACAAATAAACATATTATTAATGTTATAAATGAAACTAACTGTTTCTAATAAATTCCACTAATTAATGAAAAAATTATGAAAGGATATTGATAATTATTTCGATATTGATGATATGTCAATATCGAAATAATTATCAATATCCTTTCATAATTTTTTCATTAAATAGTGGAATTAATTAGAAAGAGTTTTCTTCATTTATAACATTAATATGAGTAGATTCCACAAAGTAAGGGTCCAAACAGTAAATTGAATCAAAAATATTATTGTTTTGACTTACTTCACGCTTGAACTTGACTTTCTATTCAATGACCTTCTTAATTTATATTTCTATAATAATGAAATGTTCGAACATTTTGTTGAAATAAGATCAAGGGAATTTAATTCTTATTTTAAATATTTATTATTATATTATTATATTGGGCCAAAAGGCATCACAAGTAACATTAAGCAATTTTGACAAAATGTCACAATGACATAAATGATGACTTGATTTATGTAAAATAAACCATTAGCCCGGAAAAATTAGAGTATAGAATTCACACACAGTTCAGTAAACAGTAGGATTAAAAATGCTACTTTTTTTGGGAAATGAAACTACAATCTTTTTTATATTTTTATTTCAACGTTTCGGTAGTGTTTCTGCTTAATTTATTTCGAGAATTTGTCCCTATCGGACACTTATGAGAAATGCGACAACAATTTTTAGTTTAAGATTTTAAAAAATTGTCAAATTTTAAAGGTAGATTCACAGTAGTTTATTGGTGCGTTCCACTAAGCGCTCACGACGATCACGCTCACGACCTCGGTTTTTCCCGTTCCACTTTTTTGTGAGCGTTCTATATCATAAGCTCAAGTGGAATGGATTAAGGAGCGTTCATGTAAACATTACAAATGGCGAGTTTCAAAAAATAAATAAGAAGTTTAAGGAGCTTAGGTTAGTCTTAGCACAAACTTCAATAACTGTCAGCTAAGTAAATTTAAGTATATTTAAAAAATATACAATTTAATTGTTTCTATTTCATTTTATCAGAGTTTTTTATTAGTTCGAGTATGAATATAATCAATGAAAGCCGTTCATTCATCAGAGGTTATGTTATTAATAATCAAGGAAATATGTATAAGTAGCTGTTGAATATAAACTAAAACTAATTTTATTGTAATTATGTTACTTTATTATATTTGCCTGTTTCTTCACGTGCAGCGTCGGCTTCAGAAACCAAAGCTTCCACTGCAATTTCTTTTTCTGCATCATATAAAGTAATTTTGGTTGTCGCCATCTTTGAGTTTTGAATATGATATTTCAAAAATTGCGCCGAAATATTCTCAATGTCCACTTCGACCCACCTATTTGATGGGTGGTTGTGAGCTTGGTGTGAGCGAAAGTAATAGCGTCATGAATGGCGTTTTCGCCGCGACCACAACGACCGCGGTCTCGCGGACGTCATGTGGAATGGCTAAAGGAGCATTTTGATCGTTGTGAGCGCTTAGTGGAGCGCACCATATATCTATCATGGAGACTAGACAAGGAGATCGAACTCAAACGGGAAAATTGACAAAATCTGTCCTCAAAATCGTCTATCTAAGAAGTTTGTTTTTTCACCACGGCGTCGCGCATTGTAGATCTTGCACCATTTTAAAACTGTAACCACAGAATACAACAGCTAAGTGGTGTATTCTTTGCTGTTACGACAATAACCTTACTTTTTTTGACAGTAGGCAAATAGTAAACATTACTTGTGAATAATAGAAACTAGAAAATTGAAATTGTTAAAAATTTACAATGAGCACTATGGGCAGGGTGTACGTTGTTGAAATTTATTGCAATAGTGGTTGGTAGTGCAAGACGTGAATTGAATTTAATTTAAGAAAACCAGAGTTTTTTCAGTTACCAAAAGTAATCAGAAATATTCAAATATAAAAATAGAGTAGGAAAGAATATTTATTATGATAGACTTATGTAAATTATATACCTTAGTTGTGAGAAATCTGGAAAAAGCACAATTGCAGACAAAATACTTTACTTTTGCTGATGACATTATTCTGTTCTATACAAGTACAATTTAAAAGAACTGGAAGAAAAAAGGTGAACAATGATTTGAAGAAAAACCAGAGATAATTTGAAAAGACTAAGACTTTGAAACTAATTGGTGACACTTATTTCTTACAAATATTCAGCTACCTAATTCCAGTGTGGGGCACTTGTAGGATAACATTAATAGATAAAACACAGAGGATTCCAAATAGTGTAGTGAATGTTTTGTGCGAGTTCAGTTAGAGAATGTCAACAGATATATATTTTGTGTACTTATGTATTTTACTATCTGTGACTTTCCACTCTGTTTGCTTTATTAGGAAATAAACTTTTGTAAATTGCAATTTTTGTATTGTTACTACCTGAAAAAATGATTTTCTTGTATGATATGGAATTATTTAAATATTTTGTATTGAAAACCTGTGCATGGACTAATGTCATTAGTAAGTTGTTCCTATTGATTGAAAATATATTGTATTTTTTATTGTTATTGAGATTGGAGATTATGCATCCAGTTTTAAGACTTTGAACTTCATCCTACCGTTGATTGATAAGTTATGATATGATTGATATCTTATCAATCAATGATCCTACACATGTTAACCATTTCACTATTCTGTTATTATAAGTTTTTGTAGCTCATTCACTGTTATTTCGAGATTATTATGACTGATCAAAGCCATGTCATCTAGATACTGCAATATGTATGTTTGCAAATTTAAATGTTTGGCATAAAACTGTAATTCACTCTTACTTGTGGTATTCTATCACTAAAGTTTTAAAGATTAATAGCAAGTATTCAGGACACATCATTTCATATAGTTTGTTGAACATACCACAGTTCCAAATGCCATCAAACGCTTTAGTAATGTCTAGAAAAATAGCAGCACTATGTTTTCATCATAGTCTAGAGGTTTGTATATTTGATGTCAGGTTCGATAGTGAATGTATAGTTGAGCATTTTCTCTAAAACCAATCTGGTATCAAGATATAAATGTATTTTCCTATATCCTTCTGTAATTATTTTTTTGTTTTCAAAATTTTTTGCCAGAATAGACAAAATTTACTCGTAATCCCATAAAGCCTATTAGTAAATCAAGCAGTAAATATTATATTAAGTATCCTAATTACCTTATTTTAACTTTAACGGTAAACTTATTACTCATAGTACCTGGAGTAATTTGGTGTGTTAATCCACTTTGGAGCCACGCTCTACCAACGTGCGCAGCGTCGCCTTGAACAAACGCGTTGTTGTTCAAGACGGTAGACTATAGTGAAGTTCTTTTAACCTGATCAAATCCAAATGAAAAATAGGGTGAAATAATACTCTATTGAATAAAGAGTATCTATTGCTATTACAAACAATGGGTTATAAGTCCATGGCATGCAATCCCTACCGTCTTCTTTCCTTTACAAATTTTAAATTAAAATCTCACTAATAATACAATATCTCAATAAAATTGTAGAATTTCCGGCTAGTCCAAAACCGGGCCTGATTGTTTTACTCACCAGCAAATGGTGTATGAATAGAAAATATTACTGTCATTACACTAAAAATGACATCGCAGTAATAGAAACTGTATGTAAGACCTCATAAAAAAAATACTATAACTAAATTATACGAGGTCTCTTAATATATAATAAAATATAACCCTTTCAATAAAAATTTAATTCAACGCATAGATAAAATGAAATAAAAGGGCGAGCTTATGTACTACTTACAAAAACCAAGTGTGGATTTATGCAGCAACATTTAACATTTATCATTTAACAATTAACATTTATCATTTAACAATTAGTAGCTTTGTTCGCGGGTCACAATCCGAACCAGTTCAGGGACTATTCGCATGCGCATTCTGAAATGTGGCGTTCGCGGTTAATATAATTCTGAATTTGTAGTAATAGTTCGGTGTTCGCGGGTCATATCGGATTGGTTCGTTATCGGTTCGGAATCAGTCCTAGCGGTTCTCTGATTTTGGTAAGGACTGAAAGTTCGGTTCGGCTGCTCATGCGCATATGATCATTATGTCATTTTAGTTACCTGTTGTTTCACTTGTTTATTGTTTGCTTTGTTGTGTTTTAACGTTGTAAACAAATATCAAACTCTAACTTAGCTGCCTACTCCAAGTGTAGTATAAGGTAAATTTAAATTATTTCAAGTTCTGAAAGGTGATATGTGGTTCTAAGACCGTTCGCGGTATAATTAAAATTATTTACTGGTTCGGAACTAGGCATGCGCTCTAGACAATTCAAAGTTAATTCCAGACTGGTTCGGAATCAGTTCGTATTGTGACCCGCGAACATAGCTAATAAAACTGCCATCGTTTATGCAGACACAATTATAAATTAGGAGAAAATAGTAAGCATGCGCATAAGCCCGAGATTTTAGTTATTTACAATAACCCTACATTTTCATGTCTTTAAAATGTGTACTTCCTTTGTCATAAATGACGGGAAATTGTCGAACAAGATCGATAAGAGTGGCATCATCCATTTTTAGTAAACAAACACACAACATAACCCTAAGTAAACCGCTTTTCTATGAAAACAGTGAGGTTAACTCAGGATCTGCGTACTAGTTGCGCACTAGATGAAAATTCGGTACATTTAAATTAAGAAAGTTAAAAGTTGGCCAACTTCGTAATTGTTAAATGATAAATGATAATTGTTAATTGTCTGCATAAATGGAGTCATATTGAAATGAGTAGTTTAACTTATAAATGATAAATGTTAATTGTTAAATGATAAATGTTAAATGTTGCTGCATAAATCCACACTAGGTGTGGATTTATGCAGCAACATTTAACAATTAACATTTATCAATTATAAGTTAAACTACTCATTTCACTATGACTCCATTTATGCAGGCAATTAACATTTAACAATTACGAAGTTGGCCAACTTTTAGTGTGGATTTATGCAGCAACATTTAACAACTATGAATTAGCATTTAACAATTAGTAAAACTGCCATCGTTTATGCAGACACAATTATAAATTAGGTGAAAATAGTAAGCATGCGCACAAGACCGAGATTCTAGTTATTATAACCCTACATTTTCATGTCTATTTGTGCATTGGAACAATTTTGGAGATGTATAGTAGAAATGAAGAAGCTGAGACTTTTTTTCTTTTATTAATGATGCTGACGGCAAGTATGCTCTTATTGAACAAAGGCAGGAAAAGGAGATGGGCTGCCAACTTCAGGATCTGCGTACTAGTTGGGCACTAGATGAAAATTCGGTACATTTAATTTAAGAAAGTTAAAAGTTGGCCAGCTTCGTAATTGTTAAATGATAAATTATAATTGTTAATTGTCTGCATAAATGGAGTCATAGTGAAATGAGTAGTTTAACTTATAATTGATAAATGTTAATTGTTAAATGCTGATTGATAATTGTTGAATGTTGCTGCATAAATCCACACTTAACTTTCTTAAATTAAATGTACCGAATTTTCATCTAGTGCCCAACTAGTACGCAGATCCTGAAGTTGACAGCCCATCTCCTTTTCCTGCCTTTGTTCAATAAGAGCATACTTGCCGTCAGCATCATTAATAAAAGAAAAAAAGTCTCAGCTTCTTCATTTCTACTATACATCTCCAAAATTGTTCCAATGAACAAATAGACATGAAAATGTAGGGTTATAATAACTAGAATCTCGGGCTTGTGCGCATGCTTACTATTTTCTCCTAATTTTAAACGATGGCAGTTTTACTAATTGTTAAATGTTGCTGCATAAATCCACACTAAGTTATTTCAAATAAATGTCTGAATTTAGCCATCACTTGTTGATTCAATAAAGTATTCATCTGTAAATGAAAGAAAAACAATATCTGAGCAAAAGAATTAGTCTGAATAAATGAATTTGACTTATTATGGTATAATGTACTCATTATTTATTATATTAGTGATTACAATTACAACGGACCAAAAATAATGAACGACAGTATGCGGTATGAACGACAATGCCTAAAATATTCCAAACGGCAGGAATAATGCGACCCTGAACGACAGCGTCTTGACACGAACGACAGTGTCTTATATCTAAACGACAGATTGTAATCAGTAATTTATTGTTTAATAGAAACTCTCGGGTAAGATATTGTTGTGACCTTTATTAGACTTGTTGATATTAATCATAAAAATAAGTAATGTCATCGAGTACAGTCAAAGTTTATATTGAATAAAAAATGTCTATTTCTAAAAGATGGAAATAATTCAGTTCAATCATTAGTTTAGACCCTTCTCAGAATTATAATAGATATCTATTGAGGAATAATTATGCATGTGTAAAGATAAATTCGGTTTGACCGTAAGAAAACTCACCTAATTTGTAGGACAACCACAAAAGTCACAATTATTATTCAAATCACCCAGGTAACCAATTTTAAATAACACAGAATACTAAGAGTGGACACTTTTTTTGTTTAGTCTATCAAATGATTTATATTTCTCTTCAGAATCGGGTAAGTACCTATTTAATTTTTATGAAAGGTTTGTTCTTAAAAAAATGAATTCTTACATATATTGGAATTATTTTCTCTTAATGAGATTTGGAAAAGAATTTTTACTTGGAAAAAATTTCTCTGTCACAATGACAATTCTTTCTCTCAACTCCTTTGAATCTTTGAATATGAAAACAAAGGAAGGAGGCTGACACCTATCTTAAGTTGGTATTTTACGACGGAAATGACGTCATAGCCTCCATTTGCAAATACCTTGTATGATTCATTATTATTGTTATTGATGGTCTGTTGAAATTTTCAGGAGTTTAATTTTTTTTTGATAATTATTCGGTAGAAAAATGAACTGAAGTTTAGCCACAGAGCTGTTGAAACACCTTTTAATTGACATTTTTTATTGCATAATTGAAAGTTGCGATAGGTTAATAATTCAGAGGCGTACATATGCAATTTATTTGAATTTTATAGTTCAATAAAAATACAGACACAGATAAACTTGTTTTCAATTTTTTTTAAAGAAAACTTTCTTCACAATTTTAATATATGATCTAGCAGTTGAATTTAGAAAAACTATTATTTATGTATGTACTTACATTAGATGTACATTTTTAGCTTTCCTGAAAAGGTGGTCTTATTACCCCCATGATGATGTTATTTCCCCTTGCCTTCATACAGAAAAGGTGATCAGACGAGAACAATTAAAAACTAACAAAGTTTGCAAAAATAATGTTTCCATACAAGTGCTTAATTGGTTACTAAGCAATTCGTTATTTGATTTCATGAAAAACCATGACAATTCCCCTCTCAAGAATCACAAACTCTTACTTAAAAAGTACCTATATAATTCATTGTTATGTAACAGCCCGAATACATTTTATTTGTAAAAATATAATAACGGAGGATAAAATAGGAAATTATTATAACGAAATTGTTTCGTTCAAAGGTCAATAGACAAATTGAAATATATATTTGTTTTGTAGTTTGATTTATAACTTTAGGAGCATACCGGACTCAAGTGCTTCACATACTACACAATACATAATAATTGATGTGTATTTAGAAATAATGGTTCACAAAAGCTATTAAGTTTTAAAACTTTCTTACATCAGTATGTATATTTTCTTATAATGGTTTTGAAATTGCTATAACATTTTATCATAACAGGTCTATCATAAATTAAAATTGAATCGCCACTGACAAACCGGAACCTGCTGACGCCATATTGAAACACCATCGCGGACTCTTGGTGTTTATATACAGATACATTCAAACACAAACGGAACATAGGGATTTAATGTATTGTCCGATCTAAATAGTCCACCAACAAAACATTTCTATAAGTTCACTTCAATGAATATCAAGTATCTGGACAGCTGGATTCAGAACCAATGTCAGAAACCCCGCCCCTTCTCCTTCCAAAATTTGTTAGTTATGTGCGAGGTGTACAAACTGCGATTTAGTATTGAATAATTATTTGATGGGGGTAGTAATCCTCGCTACATATTGAAACAATATGCTTACGTTTTATGTTGTTAAAATCGAAAATTAATTGTTAAATTATCTTTAACAATTAATGTTTCGAGTTAAGATAATATGTTTTGATTTCTTTTATGTTTCCTGCACTACTAATGCACACTACTGCTGTGCTATGGATTCCTCTTTCAGCGCTAGTTATAGCACCGATTTGTTTTTTACCCTTTTTGGCAATAACTTTTTGTGTTTTTTGGACCGTAGTTAGCCCAGTTTCATCCATATTGTAAATCATCGTTGGATGAATGTTCTCTTATTCAATTATCTCTTATAATTTTTTAAAATATTTCTCAACTTGTGGCTTATTAAAAGCCTGAGCTCTGGCAGCTGACGTAGCTTCTGGGATTCTTACAGATATGGATTGATGCCGGGATGAAAAACTACGCAGCCACTCCCTACTAGCAATTTTTTTCTCTCTATTGAACTGATGTTGATGTCCACTACGCTCATCAAGTTTGTACGCCAGTAATCGTAATTCTTTTGGAGTTACCCCAAAAAGCCGTGACTCTAAATCTAAGATGTGATTAACCAAACGTTTTTCCATATTTTCACAAAGCGACTTTCGAAAACGCCCCAAGCACTTTTTCACACACCGAGCATGCATATTTTCAGATCGTTGTAATTTGAAACGAAATTTTTGAAGTTGAAATGTTCATTATAGTGCAAAATTTTAGTATCAAGATAAATCTAAACGCTTAATTGATACAGAGAATTGTGAAGCAATAACATATTTACGCAATTAAAAGAATAGAAGAAATAATCAAACATGACTTACCTCAATCTTTTACGACACGTCTGACAAAAAGTTAATTCTCAACAACAAACTCCCCATTCAAAAGTTCTAACCGACCGCGAAAAATGATTTTCCCCTGGCAAAACCCGACTGACCACGAATTTAACCGGGAACATGCTAATATGTCGTTTTGCCTGCTATGTCGTTATGCCTTGCCTTCCCCTATCTATTCTTCAAATTTCTTTTTTAAAGACTTATACTCTTACTTATACTTATACTCTTTCTAACAGTGTTGGACCTTTAAATGTGTTCTAAAATTCCAAACAGAAGAGAAGACATGATAGTTTGTATGTTCGTATTTTTCATCACGTAAAAACATGAATATATTCAGCTAATTATTTTACCACATAATGATCACAATTTTCGATATTTTTGAAAACGAGGACAAAACCGGATTTCTTATTCACAAAATTTTCCATTTCTATGACCTAATCTCACTTACCTCACTCGCGAACCGCGAACTGTCAAAGAAGCTAGCAACCGATAAAACATCATGAACTCGAGTTTTCTGATTGGCTGTTATTGTTCTGCCGTCAGATGTTTTGGTGCAAGATGTTAGGTGGCGCCCCCTGACACGACCAGAAATTGGAATACATGAAGTTCGATCTCCTGGTATAGTCTCCATGATATCTATGATCAAAAGTGAATAAAGAAATATTCTTTGTAATGACATTTTGATACTATTATGGTCTACTAGGAATGGGCTCTAACGAAGTGCACGTTCCAGTAACGGTTTTTTAAAGGATAGCGCTTTTTTGTTTAAATTTTATTGATTGGTTCGGCACCATCAGTCAGAGGATTCGAGAACTCGGCACCCCAGCCTTTAGGCCTTTTGTGCTCTTGGTTGTACCGTTTATGTGAAGAGACCAGTAGCCCTTATCATACTCAACAGTCTTTTCACTTGGTCCTTCTTGGAGAAATCCTTCCTTGGGTACTATAGTCCTAGGAGTCTATATCTCCAATGAAACAGTGCTTCACATTCGAAGATAATGTGAGAGGCTGGTTCCAGTTAGGTTCCTCCATATATGTGCCAAATGTATGCATGTGCTTCCTTAGGGTACAGTGGCCCGTGAGTAATCTCGTCACTTTCCTTATCTGGCCCCTACTGAGGTTTAATATTTCGTTAGTCAGCGACTCCAACGGTTTTTAAAACAGGAGTTTGCTGTGCTCCTGCTTTGGCACGTGGCTCCAGTACATCTGATGTTTAGTTTGAATCCACCGATATGTACAATCACGTGCAGTAGTTTTCGATATTCCAAATACTAGTTCAGGACCAGTGAATGTAGTTTCAAACCCTAGCTTTACTAGGGTGTCTGCCGTTTCATTGCCTACTATACCCTTGTGCCCGGGACCCACTTAAGAGTTACTCTATTATGGTTTGCCAGGGTTGAAAGTTTTTGTAGGCAGTTCCAGACCAGTCTAGATCTGATCTAGACATCTTTCGATGTTGATTTGCAAACACGTATCGATAGCGTAGATTTCTGCCTGAAATACGGATGTAAGCTTCTCCAACGATGCATGGACATTGCACCTGATAGCTCAATACATCGAAGAGGAATGGAGCTTTAAAGAGGACGTTTCAGTTAATAAAAAAACTAGTTGCTTTCACGAATAGAAGAGTTCTCCCTCAGGGTAGAGTACTGCTGTTCTGAGAAAAACTAGTAATATCCAAAGAAGTTAAATATCCGGGAGTGACAAAGGGTTCCAAACTGAATTGGAAGACACACCTGGAAAAAATTACTACCAGGGCGACAAGGCTTTTCTGGAATTGCAGAAGAGATATGAGCAAAACCTGAGAAATACGACCTGAGGTGGTTCACTGGCGTTCCACAACTGTGATGAGGCCAACGATCACTTATGGAGCAATAGTCTGGTGGAGGAGGACAGAAGTGGCTTTCGCAGTAAATATATCCAAAGACAAGCTCTTCTTGGTATTACCGGAGCAATTAACAGCACGGGGACGGCATCAATGGAAGCTCTTATTGGACTTCCTCCTTTGGAACTTTTTGTAAGGGCGGAGACGATTATGGCAATTATTATGCTGAAAGCGGGAGACTTATGGTCCCCAAACAATGTTCGTGAAGGACACACTAATACAACTGGGACAATACTAGATGAACCCATATTTCAGTTTTGATAGCATGACATCGGAGAACATATTCACTGAACATCATCATCCCATCTAGGGAACAGGTGATGCATCCAGGTAATTTTGGAGAAATCATTTGGTTCACCGATGGTTCCAAAACAATCCATGGCACTGGGGCTGGCATAAATGGACATAGAAAGAGAATGTTCTTTAGCCTTGGTCGACATACGACTGTGTTTCAAGCAAAGACGATTGCCGCTATAGCCTGTATTGATGAAAACATCAAAAGAGGATATTGTAACGTGCCTCCCTTCTTACACGTGGCTCCTGCCACAAGAACACGTCACTATGGACACCCTTGATGCAAAATTCGGGTTTTTAAATCTCGGGCGCCAGATTATTAACGTGGTTTGCTCCACGGCCCCTTGACCCTTAGCGTCAAGAGTTCCAGATAGCCTCAGATGGAGGTTACGGAAAATTCCAGGGGTCTGGTTGAATTAAATTTAACTAACTAGTGAAAATCCGGAAAAGCCAAATCTTGGTTCTCCAATCAATAAATTGCGGTTAAAAATGAAAATAATAGAAATTCAAAACTTTAATCTATTAATACTCTGTGGTCTATTTTACGAATAATTCTTTAGTGACAAACAAATTAACAGGGAAAATAAAATGAGGTATGTATTACCTATATCTGGGATTTTAACGGACTTAACGGTCAGGTTATCAAATACGAAACGGGAAAAGAACGATTTAGATCTGCCGGGAAATCAAACAAATTGTGGCTAAGCCTCTTCCAAGTCTGATTAACCCTTGAATCTATTAAAGCCGGTAACTATTATTCAAAAAAATAAAATTTAAGAACGAGTTAGATCTGCCGGGAAATCAAACAAATTGTGGCTAAGCCTCTTCCAAGTCTGATTAACCCTTGAATCTACTAAAGCCGGTAACTATTATTCCGAAAAAAATAAAATTTAAGAACGAATTAGATCTGCCGGGAAATCAAACAAATTGTGGCTAAGCCTCTTCCAAGTCTGATTAACCCTTGAATCTAACTAAAGCCGGTAACAATTATCCCAAAAAAAAATATTTTCCCACGAGTTAAACGGTTCCCAACTAACGACACACAGAGTAAAAAAATATTCGTACTAGCATAAAATTAAAATATTATACCTAATCCACTTGGATATCAATTTAATTTAAAACTACTGACAACCAAAAGCATAAAATAATTCGAGAATCCACTAATAATTCATATCAGTTAATTAATATATAATAAACGCAGTAAATAAAAATTCGAAATCAAATTACGGTTGACAAATCTTTATTTTCAGATAAGAGAAACAAAATAAAAAACGAATTTCAGTTCAACAACAAAAGAAAAAAAATAGCCGGTCGGAAAATTTTCAAAAAAATACATTCAACAATTTAATAATAAGCGGCGATACGGAAAGTTTCAAATACACAGTTTATTTGTTAAAATTTATTTACCTTAATAAATACAGCCCACACACAATCGGAATATGGAATACACAAAATTTTCGCACTACGGTTTGTCGGTTTTTCGGAAGAACGTTTAACGGAGAATGCTTAGAGCCGAAAAAGGAACTGATTCTTTCGAGCCCGAATAAGAAGCCATACGGAATGAAATTCGGAGCGCGAATAATAATAAGCCAAAAATGAATTGTTTCCGAATTTATATCCAAAATTTTAGTTACATTCTTCGGTGTGGGAATTAAAACGTGAAATCTATCTAGTTTCGACAAAAACTTGTAAGTATACTAGACGGCTCTCGATTAAATTAAAATGTTGTATATACCGGGCGTCCTTTCAGTTGAAAAATTTAAATATCGGAAATGAATAAATTGTGTATGGTAGAAGTTGGATTTGCGTAACTCGGACTTATACTAAAATATACACCGGTAATAGCAAAAAAAATAAATCACTGCGGTAGTCGAAAGGGTTGTAAAGTAACGAGTTATATACACCCTAGTGGTAAAATAAAATATATTACGGAATAAATAAAAAAAATAAAAAATTAAACTTGCAAAAAGCAGAAAAAAATAACTCGTTACAATATACCGGTCAAAAAATTAAAATATTCACTGACAGCCAGGTCAGCCAACTAGGTCTAGACTGGTAAAAAACTGTAAAGAATCCCTTAACAGGCTGGCAAGAGACAACAAAGTGTCTGATATGGGTGCCGGCACATGAGGGGATTGCAGGTAATGAAATGGTGGACCAGTTAGCTAAAGAAGGAGACTTCATAGGTCCGGAACCGTTTTGTGGAATCATAATAGATTGCATTGCAGTGGGTAAATCAGGGCTAGATAAGGAACGCCAACTCAAATGGAGATTGGCACAAGGACTCCTCCATATAAAGAGTTACTGAACAAGATAGACAAGGAACTCTCGACCAGGCTATTGAAACTAGGCAAGAGACATTTGAAGACCTGCATCCTGAGGAAACATCTGTACAAAATGGACAAAGTTAGTGAACATGTGCAGAACATGTGAACTCTATGATAAAACACCTACTCACATACTCTGCTTCAGTGAGGAACTTACAAAGAAGCACTTTGGAGAGGAAATAATACAACTATTACAACTACTGGAAATCCCCCCAGTCAAACTTGTGGCGTATATAGAAGACGCAGAGCTTCTGGAATGGAACTAGATAACATGGTAGATGGTACAAAAATTCAAGTGCCTGGGCTGTTGAGCACAACCAAAACAAGTAAAAGAATGGACCAATTTTTGCCAAAAAGACATTCAAAACGTCTGCTTTCGATGCCAAATCGAATACGGAGTGTCATCTAGAATGGAGGTGGTTGAGCCCTGAACTCGGGTAGGTGAGTTCAGTCAGAGACAGGGTTCAGTAAAAATTAAACGTTCATGGCTTTCTTCGTGAAATATATACAGTGAATGCACGTAAATGGACGTCAAATTCCAATACAGCCAGCACACACTTATTATCGCCGTTATTATGATGGGTTGGTTTCTCCATGCGCTTCGACGTACGTCGAATCAGTGGTCCTACTTCCACTACAAAGTAGGGGGAAGAGGAGAAATCCAAAATCAACACACAGAGGGCCGTTCGGCAATTAACTCCGAAATGGAGAGTGAAAGGAGTGGAGCAGAAGCAAATTTCTCGTAGAGTAAAGGGATCATTTGTTACCGAACTCTCAAACTGTGAAACGAGGAATATCTATCAAACGTCAAATTCAAACAAATGTCATTCGTTGTAATATTTTTGTGGTTATTTCTTAGTATTTTTATAAAATATGAATAATTATTACTTCGCAATTGTAAACTATGTAACCTAAAATACATAAGAATTTTATTTTTTGGCCGGTAATCGAAATGCGCATATTCACTCCTAAAGCCTTACCTCGCCGAGGAGGTACAATTGAGTACAATCGCGGGTTTGCCGCCGTGTATTGTGGTTCTAGCCATTCCTAGCGGTCACACGTTAGGTTGAAGGCATACAAGCCATGATACACTAATCGGAGGTAGTTCATCCTGATGAACGGGCCTGGCCAGGAGTGGATCGTTCCTTGTGAACGGTCTTCAACCTGGTCTACCGCCGATCGTTCCACCAGGTGGGTCGGTGGACGACGTCCTTGGGTGGACTACTTATTCCAGGTCTCTGGTTGAAGGGGAAGAAGCCCTTGGTGCGGCATCACCTGGTAGTGGGTTGCCTACACAATTCACGACCTGTGACCAGTCTCAGGAGGCCTTCGACAAGCCTAAAACTGGTACTGAGGGAACGAGACACATGTGCGTCGGCTGTGCATGTGGCTCGTCAAAGGGTGATGGACTCTCAGGTGGTATTGGTTTCGCTACCTTGTGTGCGGGATAACTGGGATCTCGTGCTGATCGGTTCATGCGGCATGACGTCTTAGTAGGTAAGGGAGTAGCCTTGGTCGCAAGTGCTTGAGGTGTCGGGTGTTAGTACGGACAGCAATGTCTGGAAAGCAGCTAGTATCCGAACTTAGCGACCTTAGTACTGCCAGCAAGTGTTTGAGGTGTCGGACCCCAGCAGCCGTCGCGCTGGAGGCACTAGTATCCGAGCCTAGCTGGTGTACGGACGAGGGAAAACGAATCCAACCACCATACTCAGAGACTGTGGACCGAGGGAAAGCAGGGGGTATGGTGGTCCCTGTCGCATGGGGATCAGCGTGTGTAATGTGAGAAGTAGTATTCAGGAAGGAATCGAAAAGACATATAATCCTAAACTTATAAGCTGAACAAGGATAGAGCTAGCAGGACTATTTTATTCGTCAATCAATAACATATTTGTCTTATCTTCGCAAAGTAAGCGCAGATGGCAGTAGGAGCATGGCATTTTTGACATAACGGCAAATCTTAGAACATAAAGATTGTTTGATGTTCTAAGCGGTGAACATTATTATCTGTGGTGAACGTGACGTGCCAATGTCTTCAGCCGCTATTATTGTTTTGGTGTGTTTGCTTAATTTTGTTTTATTTTTGGTGTTTTACTAAATCCAGTATAATTTTACCAATTAACGTACTTATTTACAAACTGTGTAACAGTGGGTTGTTTTACAATTATTTTAGACTTTTGTTTGGGGATTAGTTTGTGTTTTCTATCGCTATCGATAGCTATTGAAGTTAAAGACGCGGTTACATTTTTATTTTTTAATTATTTTTATTCGGTATGGCTTCAGTACGACGTTGTATCGCTTTTGGAAGCAGTGCAGATGATGTATAGAAACTGCATAATTTTCCTCTTAATGATGAGAGGTAAGTTTTTAACATATTAAAGTCATTTTTATCTGGCTCCTACATATTGTACATATTGCAGATGAAGCAGTTCTAGTTGATGACCCACCTATTCCTAGTTGCTCCAAGCAACAGAATCAAGAGCTTCCTGGACCTCAACAATGTTTATATAATAACTTATTAGCAGTATTTTGTTTAGGCCATAACCACTTTTTGTATTTTTCAATAAACTATGTTTTTCTAGTTTTGTGTTTTTTTTAATGAAAGAAATGAAAATATAAAACAAAAATAAACGAAAGAGGGCTTGCGCGCGTATTTTTGAATATTCTGAGAATTGCGAGTGCCATCTCCACTCACTGTATAGACCAGTGGAACAATTGATTACTGTAGAAAAAAAAACTTGACATGAACTTGGCCGTCTCTGGGTTGTCTCAAGCTAGACTGAAGTGTACGATTTCGGCTTGATCTTTTATACTCGTTACTACTTCGTAAAAACTGGTAGATCGTTTGTTCATTTCTAGACGGTATCATTGTAGATATCGTGTGATCCTCGCCATTTCTTGCCGTTTAATTATTGTAATTTGATAAATTATTGTTCAATAAAATTAGGATTATCAGATTTTGCTTACTTTTCGTTTGTAACTTATGATAATGTCAGATGGTATGCTATAACAACTATCGAATTGATACAAAATAGATTTGTGCTAAACTATATACAATTTACAAGGTAATACAAACAGTATGGTCCAATTGAAAGGAATAAATTCAATATTTCGTAAGCTGGTGATTTTAGGAGAAAATCTTGAAACCCGTCGATTTTTATTTTTAAATTGGCGCTTCGTCAGATCACCTTTTTATTTTTGATGTCATCTATGTGAGCGTGATAACGTCATTAATAAAATGTTTAAATAGAAAAGAGTGTCTTGACATACAACAATATGGATGATGACAGTCACTAAAAATAACTGAAATAATCATTTGAAAAAATTGTATAGATTACAAAGATTCTAAAGCAATCACTATAAGTGTTACATTACAAATGTGATTATATTTATTTTAGTAAAAATATATACTATATAAAATATGACAATCCGCCATCTTATCTAAAACACCGATCACAAACGCGTGACGTCAACCTTTTGTATATCGTTCGAACTTTTATCGTATTTTCTGGTTTTGCATCGTTTAAATGATATTTACTCGTTATAGAATTCATTACTATCACACAAAATAATTCAAAATTTTTAATTTGTGAAATATTTTTGAAGTATTTACAGATGTGTGATATCATAGAGACGCCATTACTATTCTAACGTTTTGGTGCGAAATTTGAATTGTATTTTAAAAACGTGAATTTCTCCTTTAAAACCCTTATTTAAAAAGCTTATGCGTGCAAATCGAAATGTTTTATAACATACAAAAAATTGTCACCCCATTTACCCCCTACACTTGACAGCTACCACGTCAGATTTTTTAAACAGCAAGGCGGGTCGTGCGATACTTCGTTGGAAAGAGTTTGAAAATCAGAACACAAAAATGTATCACACTTTGCTTTAATCTCAATTATCTGTTTGTTAATAACGATTTATTGGTTTAAGATTCACACTTTGCGATAAAACAAAACAAAAGTATAGTTTGGCAAGTCTATCTGAAGCTACGGGGCATCGGTAAGGGGGGAGGAAACATGGCCGATACATGTCATAAACGTACTAATAGCGTACGGTACCTATTTTATAAAAGTATTAAAAATAATAATTATTATTATATAATAATTATATATAGAAACTGATTTATGCTTTGCTTTAAAGGTAAGGTATTTTTCAAAACACGGTACCTATTTGTTAAAAACAAATAATGTTAAAAATCGTACTTGAATTGAATTCAATATGGATACGAAATAATAAGACACCAAGTAAAACTGAAAATACGAAGGTAAATATTGACATTATAAACGCCACTGGATAATCAATGTCAATCGATTATCGAAGTGAGAGGGAAGAACACACGCACGCGCTTGCCAATAGGAAGTCAGGTGGTTACCTAGCAACGGAGGTTCGATAAATATTTACCAATTGAGTTAGTAGGAGGGCGTGGTAATTATGATTTTCGCACAACGTTGCCGGCTTGAAGAAAACCCATAACATATTTTGAAAAGTGTTCATCTTTTAATATTCAGAAATCGAAAAAATAATGTTAATAGACAAAATCCAATGAAACAAGCACATTAAAGAACTAACGTTTAATCATTATTGACATATGTTAATAATAAAAAGTCCATTTTCTAATTATTATCACTACATACTTAGCACTTTAGGTTTTTCATAGTTAAACGTGGCAATATCATATGTTTTCGACCGCATTCCTTTCACAGCTTCAGTTATGTTTGCCAAACTATAGATACTCTGATGGTTTTGCTTCAATTTGGGAAACTCAATATAACAAAAATTATCTAGTTTTTATTTTTGAACGCTCATACCGATTTATTTTTTCCGAATAAATACTTTTGTATTGTTAGAACGTACCGTGGTTAGAACAGTTTTTTAAATAATCTAGTTGGCATTTCTTAGTTTTTGATAGATGTCAAAAAAAACAAGTAATTATCAATAATTGATTGTAAAGAATATTGACAAAGTGAAATTAATACTTGCAATTTGGTGACTTTTTTTAGTAACTCATGAATTTTCACTATCCACAGCAATAAAAATGGTAGAAACTCGTCCAATTGATCGAAATTACTATAGATTACTCTTGTCATAAAATTTTCTGAAACTGGCTCTATCGAAATCAAGAAACAGGATGGTAGAAAAAATAGTTCTGAGGAAAAATCAGTACACATTTTGTCTCAATTTGTAGTAAATCCATCCAGTTCAAGTAGAAATGTTGCTAGTGGATGCGAAATAAGTCACAGGACCGTTATAAATATTTTTAAAAAGTAAAAATTTCATACATATAATGTGAAAATGGTGCACGGATTGACAGAGGAAGATCCAGATCGACGAATGCAATATTGTGAAACTATGGATAATAATATTTCACAAGATCCAAATTACTTGAGACATGTTTGTTTTTCCGATGAAGCTACATCATATTTAAATGTTCATGTACATCGACAAAACGTCAGATATTGGTCTGACAAAAACACCCGATTGTTTCGAGAGTGCCATACTCAATTTCCGAATAAATTAAATCTTTGGGCAGGTATACTAGGGCAGTGATTGGCAGTAAACCTTTATGTATTATGAGTTTAGACCTTCATTATTACGGGTACCTAAACTGAATAAAACTCGATTTCATAATTAATAAAGATTGTATTTATTGATAAAAAATAATATGAAAGCAAGATATCCATAAATTTGATAATGGCAATAACTGACAAACACTTAATGAGAACAATGTGCTTGCATCTCGTTGGAAAGTTTGAGTATGTCAAGTTTGTATGTTGTTGTTTTTAATTTTAAGCATGATTCCAGGTTCTCATCAATAAGACGACTTCTCGGTTTACTCTTGATAAAATTCATGCATGAAAAAGATTGTTCGCATGAATATGTAGAACCGAAAAGGGAAATAACAGCAAAACCGAGTTTTTTCAGCTGATCATAATAGTTAGGAATACTATTCCAGGCGTTGAACATGATCATGTCTTCCTTCTCCAGGTCTTTTAAGGCAGTTCACATTTGTTCTTCTCCAGTATTCCTAAATCATCTCAAAGACGTTCAAATTTAGAGCTCCATATTTAGTTGTTTTTTAAATCCAGCGATTGAATTTCAAAGTTACCAATGTCGATTCCAAAACGAGAAAAATTTAAATCTGCTACCGTAGCACTAAGGGGATTTTTGACCAAAGCTAAGGTCGGTTTGCTGTAAATCTGCTGAAAAATGCTTCCCTCATATTTAAAATGGTTGTTTTGAAGTAGTGTTTGTCGATAGAGGAATTATTTTTTTGGAGATGCTTCAGCAGGCTCGGAAAGTAAAACAATGCCCTTAAGGGGCCAAAGAGCCGTATGCGGATCTGGAGCCGCACTTTGCCGACCACTGTACTAGGGGATCATATTATAGGTCCTTTCTTTATCGACGGAAATTCAACGGAAGAAACCTATCTTAATCTGTTAGAGACACAAATAGTCCCTGCAAGTAATGATGCAGTTAGAAACAATCCAGGCGAATTCAATCAATATATTGTTTTTCAGCAAGACCTCATTAAGCTGCTCGAGTTCGAAATTTTTAAAATAATTTGTATCTGAGAACATGGATTGGGCGACATGGATTCATTGATTGGCCACCAAGATCACCAGATCTGACTCCTCTAGATTTTTACCTATGGAGTTACATTAAATCCAAATTGTATGTGAACCATTTGACCACTCTTGCTGATACTTACTGAAGTACAATCGAAGAATGTAATAGGATCGATATTCAGACCCTACAAAGGATTAAGGAGGTAACGAAACAAAGGATATGCTTCTACCAGGGAGTAAATGGAGAACATTTCGAGCATCTCCTGTAGTGCATCAGGTTTTCTTTAGGATAATTTGTCCAGTCCCTTTAATTTTTAAGATATTAATGTAATACATTATTTTTTGATATTTTTATTAATTCATTGTTTCATCCAAAATTTAAAAATTATGCATTTTTGAGTTCTGCTTTTCAATCCCTTTCCAACGAAGTAACGCACGACCTCTCTTGCTATTTAAAAAATCTGAGGTGGTAGCTGTCAAATGTGGGGGGCAAACGGGGTGACAATTTTTTGTATGCTATAAAACACCTCGATTAAAATAAAAATTGACGGGCTAGAGGATTTTTCATCTTTGTCTTAAATAACGGAGTTTCCTAGAGGGGGGGGGTAAGACTTAATATCCGCACTGTATATTCAACCATAACATTATTTTTAGAAGTTTTTGATTTGTTTATATTGTCGAAAGATACTTGGATTTCAATACAAATACGCTTATTTAAAACCGCACAGATACATTTTCACCTTGTGCAACTTTGTTTCGATTATACAGGCTGTTTCACGACGAGCTTACACTATCTATATATTGGAGACTACTCACACAATTTCTATAAAAATTGGCATATTTGGAAAACAAGTTATGGCGAATTTATGGAAAATAATTTGACAGGTAGATATACAGCCTGCTAAAATAAAAGAATAAATAACACGGCCTACGCCTATGCAATAATAAGGCTGACATAATTAATATTATCAAATACATGTTAATATCTCAAAAACGCTTAAGATTGGGTATAAGGAAATGAACATTAACTGCCCTTATTTTCGGCCTTAGAATTTTAAAAAAATTGAGATATTTGAAATTTGTGAAGTTGAACTTTTTTACGAACCCTGTATACAAAAAAGAAGCTTTCGACATTTCACCAATTACCTTGATCTTCCGAGTGATCAACCCGACAAGATGTTTTTTATTTCATATTGGGGATGTTTACACGCAATTTTCAATATAAAGGTCTGCACCAGTAAATTTTTTATTAAAAAAATTAATATCTCGATAAGTATAAATTTTAGATATAGGGTATTCTACACAAAGTGACATTTAAATTTAATGTATAGTCCAAAAAGTTGATAATATACAGGGTGTTACATTTAAAATAACAAAGTTTTCGTTCATTTTCGGTATAACCTGAAGTGACATGTGTGTCAAAAGGTTTTCCATTAATTCGCCATAGCTTGTTCTCCATCTATGCCAATTTTTATAGAAATCGTATTAGTAGTCTCCAACGTATAGATAGTGTAAGCTCGTCGTGAAACAGCCTGTATAGATTGAAGACTTTAATAGTAATTATGTGCCAAGGTAGAAAAGTGAGGTATTATTGTCGAGGTCTTTAATGGATCCGAGACATTAATACACTTTTCTACCGTGGCTCATATAGCATTTTTTTCACTACTTCACTACTGGCATTTTATTTTTTTAAATATTACTTTGTCGACTCCCGTTTCACATGACATGACAGCTGTGCACAAGTTAACCTCACATTCTATTAAATGGATTGAGATTTAGTTATAATCAAGTAGGCTCTGTATTTTTCTACCTTGGTTAATAATGAACAACTTTACTACCTCAACAATAGTAATTATGCGCCAAGGTAGAAAAGTGAGTTATTATTGTCGAGGTCCATTAAAGACCGAGAAGCGAAGCTTCGAGGTCTTTAATTGATCTGAGACATTAATACACTTTTCTACCGTGGCTCATATAGCATTTTTTTCACTACTGGTATTTTATTTTTTTTAATATTAGTTTTTAAAACTAATAAAAATCGAATATGAATTTGAAAATTATCTTAAAAGTCAAATCATTCATGCTTCTGTCAAATGTAAAACACAAACGTCAATTTATAATATTTTCATATTATGAGGGCCGTTCGGCAATGCTACTCCATTGACTCAGTACACTCCTCCCTTCTTTAAACCGTTCGGTTATTACAGAACGAGTAAAAGGAGCAGTCTTTAAACCGTTCGTTTACTGTGGAGTGGTGTGAAAAGAGTTTGTACCACCTCGGCGAGGTGGGGTTTTAGGAGTGAATATGCGCATTTCGATTACCAGCCAAAAAATAAAATTCATACGCATTTTAGGTTACATAGTTTAAAATTGCGAAGTAATAATTATTCATATTTTATAAAAATACTAAAATATAACCACAAAAATATTACACCGAATGACATTTGTTTGAGTTTGACGTCTGATAGATGTCCCTCGTTTGACAGTTTGAGAGTTCGGTAACAAATGATACTTTTACTCTACGAGAAATCTGCTTCTGCTCCACTCCTATCATTCTCCATTTCGGAGTTAATTGCCGAACGGCACTTTTTTGTATTTGCATGAGTTAACCTCACATTCTGTCAAATGGATTGAGATTTAGTTATAATCAAGTAGGGCTCTGTATTTTTCTACCTTGGTTAATAATGAACAACTTTACTACCTCAACAAAAGTCAATAAAGTTAGGTTGAGAGGCTAGTAGTGAAAAAAAGTCATTAAAGTTACGTTTAGAGGCTAGTAGTGAAAAATAATATATGCATTAATTTAATAAGGGCTATTAACAATATATATATTTTTTATTTAATGTTTGACATTGTTAATCGCCCCATTAATACTCGTGCTAGTAACAAAACTTTTCCGTCGACTGTACAAGTTGTATTCTTTTTTCTCAATATTTAAGAGTCAATGCGCGCTGCGTGCGTTCTCGCCAAAAAAGGTTTAAAGTACTGAAGGACCCTGTAGAAGTTGTATTTTTGTTTTAATTGATTGAAACTTGATAGGTATTGGCTAAATACTTAAAATTGTATAAACATAAATAGAAATTATTTCAAGATTAGCTTTAAATTTTAAAAATAAGTGATTTTTCTTCAAAGACATTTTTCTCCCTTATTATTTGGGATAATAGGTTCAAAATTTCAAGGTTTTGATGAACCATTACAGCGAAGAGACGAGGCATGCTATTTTCTGAAAAAAAATTCCATGCTGTGAAAGCCTTAATAAATTTTGTTATATTTTATTAATGCAATTATAAATATAGTAGTAGGTTCACTCTATGCTCCTCCCAGCGCAATGTCTATCTCACTCGGTCTCCGATGCTACTATTTTTCGGGATCTTGAAGCTCCTAATCGAGCGATATACAAATACCGTGTGTCTTTTGTAGTTTGAAGGTATGAGCGGAGTTGGTAGTATACTGGCTGGACTCTCTTTGCAGTGAATTAATTAATTATTATGACGGGATATTTATTAAAAAGAAAATGCCACGAATGTGTTGTGTGGACGGATGTAGGAGTAGACTTGTAGCACAAATATCCTTCTTCAGATTTCCCAAGGATGAAGGTAAAGTTTACAATATTGTTTAGCAAAGGATGTTAGTAATTTTGATATAAAAATCACTTAAAGGTTGTAGGTACACAGACGGATTTTAAAAAGTTTGTACTTTTTAAGACCTAAAGCATACAAAAAATTTTCTACTTTGTACCTTCCAAAAGCACGCTTAACCGTTTTACCCGTCGTTGAGCAGTAAAACCAGGCTTTAACGAACTTATTTTTCGTCTTATTGATCTTAGGTCTCGATTATTAAGTGATAAAGAAAAAGATTGCATTATTTGCCTCGATGAGATGTCATTGAAAACTCATTTATTTTATGATTTATCAAAGGATAAAATAGTAGGCTTCCAAGAATCACTTTCGTCAGAAAACGAATCCGAACCAGCAACTACTTACTGACTTTTCTCGTCACTATTCCGCTCATTCTGTATACATTGCACACGTCAAGTCTTCGACACGTACGTTCGTTGTCCTTGCCACGACCGTACATCGTTCTTACCATTCACCACGTCTGTACTATGTGAATTGCGCCTAAGACTATAGCTGTTGATATGAGAATTTTATTTTCGAGGATGGCAATAGCAATGGAAAAATTTAATGCGAAGACTTTGCTCTGATTCAGGCTTATGGTGCAGAAGGATGCGTAGCTATAGTTCATATAATATCCTTCTTGATGTGCGTCATCGTTTGTGACGTATATCTGGGTTTTGGGTAAGTCGATAATCAATATGTCATTTTGACATATAGCTAACCTTTAATTTGATAAATAAAATCATCAGGATCGTATTCAGCCAAATTCGAAAAGGCTATGAAATTAATAATACTTGGTATATCAAAACACTGCAAAATAAAACAAATTGAATATTCAATTTACATATTAAAAAAATTTAATATTAGTAAATATAGTCCTGCAAAAGAATTATACAGCGGGTTCAATAAGATTAATATTCACTTTTCATAAATAATACTTGACCGTGAACAATAAACTACAGACCTGACGAGAACTGTCAGTGGGACATTAGAAAAAGACGTAAGACACATTGCCGCTACGAAAGGAACGTCTGCATCGTATTTTGAACGATGTAATTTCGACCGATTGATAGGTCGCGTTTGCGCTTAATCTAAACATCAACCAATCAAATTTTTGTAAGTCAAAGATTAAGGTTAACGTTTGTAATACGTTTAAATGGTTCATTATTGTGATATTTTGATTAGGATTAATCACAGACCTGCCTTTTTTCCATTTCTTCCAACGTAATGTGTTAGAAGGACATTAACAATCAATGACGCACACCAAGAAGGTTATTATATAAACTTTACTAAACTTCCAGCGAATATTGGACGACGTTATCGTCAATGAATAAAGTTCGTATAAATATAAACCACCACAATTTTCGTGTGGCCTTAGATATTTCAGATATTTTTTTAATAAAAAAAATAATTGGAATCGGACAATTTATTTTAATAGCCACTGTAAAACGGTACAATACTTTATATTCTATCTAGTTTTGGACATGCAAAATTTGTACGTGAAAAGTGAATACAATGGACTTGTCGTAATATTCTCCTCCGTAATGGCCCTGTTGCGGAGAATGTCCATAGTGGCCGCCATCAAGGTTGAAATTGTCGATGGAATGACCACTCCCGTTTCCATCGATACGATTTATCGGCGGTTCTGGAACTAAGCATAGAAAAATAAGACTAACCCGATACATTTTCATTGGTAATTACGTACCTACATCTCGTTTTTCGAGTGGATTTCTCGACTCTCCGTGTACGCTTTTTGCGGTTTTCGGCTTTTCTTCAGACGATGTCGTTGATATTTCCTGAGATTCTGAGCTACTGGGGCTTTCTCCATCTTCTACTACTACAGCTCTTCGCCTTCCGCGGCCTCCTAACTTCCGTCCTTTACGTCTTATTTCACGTCTACCGCGATCCATCGGCCCCGTACTTGCTGCAAAACAAAATCGAACTGAATTTAAACAACATCTCTAATAAGACATATTTGAGGGGAATAGACTCGGTTGAATATACGAGGCTAGATTGATAAGTCATTGATTTTTTGAAATACTGATGCTGTAACTTCAAATGCAAAACTGCCAACCTCAACTGTCATCTATTAATAAACTTCTAACAGATTTTGAACAAACTGTATCATTTAGTTTGTGTTTGACAACCTCAAGAATTTCAATGGAAATGGCAAGAAGTGAATCTCGTGTGTTGATGAAGTTTGATAAAAGGATGGCTCCAAAACTCCATCAGGCTCTGGTGCAGGTGTATACGGTCGCAGATCTAGGACAGAAATATCAACCTCTCTAGGATTCTATTCAACTGTATTTCGTGAAGAAATTTACGCCACTGATTTATGTCTGGAGAGATAGGAGGAAACCAATTTCACACCAGATCTTTATCGGACAGCCAAGCAGATTTGAAAGCACATAGATCTTACCGTGTAATGTCGACATTGGTTGGTATCGAACTGTCAAAAAATACTCTCCTCAATATGAAAAATCAACAAAGTGTCTCTGGTCTGGACCCGTATCTTTGAATGTTCGATCAAATGCTGCCACGTATTTCATGTGATGGGAATGGATTTGTTATGTTCGAGCAGTATCTTCGAAATCTCGAATGTTCGACTTGCAAACGAATACTACCAGTAGAAAAAGCTGTTTTGTCTCGATCATCAGGGTGTCCTTCTACTTGCCAGTATCCACTCTTTAAATCTAGGATGGAAAACTGATAGAGTATCTAATGTATCGTCTATTCTCGGCAGTGGATAGCTATCTTTTTGTGTAACCTGATTTAGTCTTCGATAGTCTACACAAAACCGAGTGGATCAATCTTTACCAGGACCACGGGTGAACACCAGAAACCAGATAATATTTGCATCCATCATGTCTTCTATCATATTCTCTACCTCTTTCCGATTAGCAAATGGTAATCTCCTTGGCATTTGACGAATTGGTCTGGCATCCCTTGTATACATTTTATGATGTACTAGACTGGTGCGTCCTGTAGATTTTCCCGTCCCAAAAATGTCGCAGTTGTCATTGATAAAGTTTTTAATTTTTCTTAATTCTTCAGTTGTTAGGTGGTCATAGTTTTTAACTAGTTGTTACATGAGGCTGGCGTCAACTGAGTTACTTTTGGAGATTTTCTCTTCAGAACTATTTTCGCACCTGATTATGCTTTTCACCGGTGTGCAAAGTCTTATCTTTTGTGCTATCTTTAATTTGAAAGGTTTCTTCGATAAATTAGCAACTTTAACAGGAATTGGTTGATCTACATTGACGAGACATCGAGCTACCAGAATTCCTTCATTCACTAGTTCCTCACTTTTCACAATGCCCAAATGAATATCTCTTGGTTTTTCGTTAAGTCTCGCGAAGATAATTCCTTCGGAATCTTCGGGAACTTTTGTGTGATTGTCCACTATAACCTTTATCTGAGAAGTCTTTTCTTCCGAATTTAGGATAATCTCTTCATTTCCAATTACTAGAATTATGATTAACTATGATAAATTTATTTTGCGTAATATCCATACCAAGGATCATTAGTATCGGCTACCAGAAATGTTTTATCAGAGTATTACCAATCTTTATAGTTGCTGTTATTTCTCCTCGAACAGGAACAGTGTGTCCTGCAGCTGTTTCAAGAACTTATCTCCTTTCAGTAGGCTGTAGTTTCCGACTCAGAATCCCTGATCGAATGAAAGACTTGGTGGCACCGGTATCAATGACGAAAGTGCAATTTTGATTGTGAACGTGCCCTCTGACTAGTAAGTTTGTTCATTTCTATTCAAAATGTAAGTGCGGATTTTGGGGCTCTTAGTAAATGCAGTTGATGCCCGCCCCGTAGTGCCAACTTTTATTCGTTTCACTGAATGTTGCTTGAAAGTAGGCTAGGTGTGGGAGAACGACTTCTCAGGGACGCATATCTACTTTGGTTATTTCTTGTTGGACTTTGTGAGGGGCTCCGGGATGGCGATATAGGAGACCTTCTGATTTCATTTCTTGACTCCCTATTAGTCGAACGGGCTCTACTTTTGCAAGTTCTTTGAATGTGCCCGATTCTTCCACCGTTGAAGCATCTCCTACTTTTAATTTGGGTGTTTCGGCATAGTTTGGAGTATATCCAAGATTTGTGAGAGAGTAGATTGTGGGTGGCTAGTGGAAGTTGTGTCTTCGTTTTCTTGGAATCTTATTCATATTATTCATATTCCTGAGCTGCAATCAGAGTTTCACTCAACGTTTTGTGGTGTTGTAGCCGGAGAGCTTGTTGCATTTCCACATCTTGTAATCCGTCAGCCGATTTGCTCTAGAAAATCTTTAGGTGCTTGGGGATAGGCAAGATGCAACATTCTTTTTATATCGGCCTCAAATTCCTGTAGGATTTCATTTAATTTTTGATTGCGGACTTTTAACTGACTCCGGAATACCTGCTTCAAGAGCTGTTGGCCATACCTTGTCTCTAAAGCCTGGACGAGGGACGTATAACTGGGAGTGTCTTGTGGAAGAAACTGCAAAACGGGTGCTGCCTGCTCCCGAAGCGACACTATTAATGAAGCCGCCATCTGCGTCTCCGTCCAACCATTGGCTCTGGCCACAGCTTGAAATCGGAGTCGGTATGTTTCCCATGCCGTTTGGCCATCAAATGTAGGTGGTTTCAGGGTCTTGCCAGAGTGGCTTTGAGAAACTATACTTTTAATGGGGCCAGGTTCGGTTATAGAAGAGGACGAGGTCGAGCTTTCAATTTTAATATTAGTTACAGAAGCTTGGGTACTAATTATTTTTTCTAAATTAACTATTTCATTTCTAATTTGCTTTTCTAAATTAGATTTCAAATTTTCTTGTTGTTCTAAATTAAATCTTAAATTTTCTTGTTGCTGTTCCAAATTAGATTTTAAATTTTCTTGTTATTTTTCTAATTGGTCTAATCTATTATTAAGCTGTCCTACCTCTAGCTTTAATGTTTCCTGAATTTGTGTTAGGCCTTTCATAATTTCTACATCTGCTTGTCTATGCCTCTCCTCCTTCTGTCTTTCCTTCTCTTCTTCTTCCTCCTTCCTACGTCTCTCCTTCACCTCTTCTTCCTCCTTTCTACGTCTCTCCTCTTCCTCATGTCTTTCCTTCTCTGCTTCTTCCTCCTTTCTACGTCTCTCCTTCTCCTATTCTTGCTCCTTTCTACGTCTTTCCTTCTCCTCCTTACGTCTTTCCTTCTCTGGTTCCATCATTAAAAACCATGCTGGGGGTCCGCAAGTATCTATGTATCTGTCGTACCTATACGGTGGTTCTAGTATTTACCATGAGCAGATACAAATATTTCTTAGAACCCACCGCTGTCACCAATGCTACTCCTCCAACTTTCTTGAACCTTCTTTATTTCTACAGCTTTAACTTCAACAATTCTCTCACTATCAGAACACAGAGCTCAAACTTCAAAACTAACCAACTAATGTCAAATGTCCCTGCTTTAGGCAGTTCTCGACTTTACGATGACATTTCTAGACTTTTCGATGACAGTTCTAGATGATTCTAGATGTATATCTTCTTCTCTTCTTTATGGACCTCTACATATCCTCCTCAGTACATGTCCGACGTAACAATATTTTGAAAACTCTGTCTGGGGAGCCGAAGAAGAAGTATTGCTTGAAATTTACAAATTTATTATTCTCTCCAGAATAGACTATATCAGCTTTATTTATATGTCTGCCTCCAAGTCGCAATTAAAAGCTCTTAATTCTGTCCATAATACGGGTCTTTGGATCTGCTTATGTGCCTTCAGGTTAACAACCAATCAAACAAACAATCTCATTCAACATGTTCAGCCCACTAGAACTGTTCAGTCTCTTGGTCGCTTTTAATAAGCTCGAATCTTCTAATCCTGTAATCAATGCAATCGTTTTTAGAAATTCTTTATCGAAACCGAAAGTATTTCAAAGTCATTTACACTGATGCATCTGAAAGTGATGTAGGTAAAAAATCACACACCAAATCAAACTTCCTTCTATATGCAGAGTCTACACTGGTCTAATTATATGCTATCGTTGAGACAATTCGGTTGTTAAAATCAACGGAGCAGAATGTGGCGATTTGTATAAATTCCTTATCGTCCATTCTAGAAATTGAAAAAATGTTCTCTGATCATCCTCTCGTGAATTTAATACACGACACATATAATGAACTTACAATTCAAGGAGTAACTGTCACTATCACCTGGGTACCTTGACATGTAGAACCTACAGGAAATGAGGCTGCAGACCTAGCCGCTACGGGAAGCTTCCATGTGTAACGTTAATTTCGTTCACTTTACTTCCCTCGATTGAATTAATAAATTATCGTATGGGCGGCGAATAGCCAGTCCTTTCTCATACCCAACACCGAGAAATGTTTCAAGGCTGAATATATTTACTGTCGACGAGAGTCGAAATCAACGTTTCTATGCGCGCTGATCGAGGTCCGTCTGTCGGAAAATAGTCACGTCTGTTTTGAAATTCCCACTTCGATCTCGTGTCTCTTCTTCTACCAATTATAAATCAAATATGAATCAAGAATTCACTACTGAAAGGTAAATTCCTTTCCTGGTCAAAGCGTATGAGCGTGACACGAACATGAGACGTAAGTCGGTGGTCGTTCACATGATTTCGTGTATTTAAACAAGTGGCAAAGGGGTTTCGTTCTTCTTTTCCGGCGAACATGTGCTATTGAAGCCTTTCTGGCTTATCTTATCTTATCTTAGAAGTGCATTCATTTGAGTGGTAAGTCATTTCGCTTAAATGTATAACTAGCTCTCCTTTCTTAATAGCTTCTACCTTCCTATCTTTATTATGTAGCAATGTCATTCCAGTGCCAGGAATAATATATATCGATATGAATTTGTTTTTTTTTCTTTCAGTTTTTTTCTATTATCTTTGAATATATTTCAAACCTATTTAAAAATATAGACATATTTAAAATATGTATGTATTTACCGGTGCAGAATCGGTTATTCTATTTTATCGTTTTTTTATTTGCTTTCTTTTTATCTAAAAATACAGGATGTATGAACCACGTTGTCAAATAATTTTCTTCAACATTAAATATTATCTGTACTGTAATATCATACTTCAATACTTCAGACATCCTGGATTTTAGTTAAATTGGAAAATTGTTCCTGATACTATATTTGTTCCCCAGCACTTTACCTGGGATACTTTACCTGGGATACTTTACCTGGAGGAGCACTTTACCTGGGATAGTTTATCCGGGATACTTTACCTGGAGCACTTTACCTGGGATACTTTACCTGGGACACTTTACCTGAGACACTTTACCTGGAATACTTTCCCTGGAATACTTTATCCGGGATACTTTACCTGGAGCACTTTACCTGGGACACTTTACCTGGAGCACTTTACCTGGAATACTTTATCCGGGACTTCAAGTTTTCCGACAACTTCTCTACAAGTGTATCTACAACTACAACAAGAACAGGAAAGTACAATAGTTCTTGCTCCCCAACACAACATATGTGGTCATCCAAATAACTAGTCAATTTTTTTTATTTTTTATTTTTTTTATTTCATATTTTTTTTGAAAATATACAACTTGTAAATTTAATAACGTTGTTCATATAGTTTTTTCCCTTCCAATCTTCCAGGATTTGTCGCTATAATGCAGATGTGAATAACGAATAGGCTAGTATTATCCAGAGTGGCGCCCACTTACCTTTCCTAATTTTCATAATTTATCTTTATTTCACCTTAAATAAATTTCAAGTAGAATTACCCGAGAACCGGTAAGACTACTCTCTGAATTTATACTAGTTTGGTCTCAGAATCTACACCTGAGGTGCTCTCTAAACTGAGTAGCCGTTGCAAATTGGCGCCCAACGTGGGGCCTTGTTTTACACATCTGCTTTATAATGATAAATCTTGAAACTTGGAAGTTTGGACAGTAGTTGAAGTTAGAAGCAATCACTTTAATATTCTATATATATATATATATATATAAAGTGTCATGTCATGTCCTGTCCTTGTATATATATATATATATCTTTTTTTCACTTATCGTATTATTTATCTTTCTATCTTTTACTTATCATATCGTTCATATGTTGAGTTGGTAATATCTATTTTTATTATCGTTTATCTAACATATCTTTATATTTTTATCGTATATCTTCACGTATCGTACCTATAAAATTTTCTTTTTCGTCAATATCAACAGTACTCGTTTTTTCTCTTTTATCTTATATTTTTAATACCGTCAATTAACGTATAATAACATGGCTCGAATTTTCAAATTAAATGTTGATTATCTTTTATCTCATTAATTGGATTACGAACTTTCCTATCGTGGCTTGGAAATACCTTCACTGGTTACAGAGAAGAGGAAATTATTACGCGGTGTTCTAACACAGGAAGTATCTATGAGGAGTTCGATTTCATATGTTGAACTTCCTTTTATTACCGAAATTACAGGTATTAAGATGTCTTTTGCCGACTTGAAGAAGAAGGTTCAAGATTTTGTTGGAACTTCTTCGGATGTCGAGTACAGAAGATTGACTTGCCGTCTAACTCACCTCACTCAACGTACTTCTCGTGTAACTTGCGAGGAGGACGAACAAGAACAAGTAAAGAAACATTTAACAACAGAAATATTTTGTTTAGAAGGTGAATTAGATAGCAAAATCAATGTTATCGATTCAGACAGACAATCCACTCCAGTAAATACAAGTCAAAGTTTTTCTTTTTCTAAACCTGTACCTGTACATAAATGGGGGATAAGATTCTCAGGAATAGATTCCAAAGAATCTGTACTTGGATTTTTAGAACGCGTAAATTGCCTCAATTTTTCGAGAGGTATCACAGATGCTGAATTGTTTTCTAGCTCAGCTGATTTGTTTAGTGATCAGGCTTTTAATTGGTATCTTATTAACAGATGCAAAGTTCAGAATTGGGAACAATTGGTGACCAAATTAAAATCCGATTTCTTACCGTATAACTACCAAGATGATTTACTAGAGGAAATCAAAGCTAGAAAACAAGGTCAACATGAACGAGTTACCTTGTATATTAACGCCATGTGTGGTTTGTTCAACCGTCTTGATGACAAACCAAGTGAAAGTGCCATCATTCGTATTATTCGTAGAAATCTTTTACCTCATTATGCACAACCATTAGCTTTAATTGATATTGATACTGTTGATATTTTGACCGAAAAATGTAAACGACTAAAGGAAACATTAACTTGGGACCAACAGTTCACAGCTAATCATAAAAGCAGTCAATATTTACTTGAACCAGATTTGAGCATACCTAGTACCTCTTTTAAGGATAATTCTTGTTTTAAACAAACACGAAAAAATCTATCTGTAGTATCTTCTACCTGGACTTGCTGGAATTGCAAACAAGCAGGTCATATGTATTATAACTGTCAAGTTCCTAGGAAACTGTTTTGTTTTGGTTGTGGACATCCTGATACAGTAAAAACGAAATGTCCAAAGTGTTCAAAAAACGGACCAAGCGGTGGTCGAGCTTCCCACTCTACCACAGTCGCTCAGAAACCGGGAACATCAGGAAAATCCAGCACCAAAGTAAAACCAAAACCTCAGGAAAAACCTACAAAAGACAAAAATTGAGGTTATCTCAAATAAATCCTGTAAATTCCAGTTCTGCAAGGAAAATTTCTCCTTCTATCTTAAAAAAGGTTCCTACTGTAAGTCACTCCGACTGGAATTCATGGCTTTTATTTGTCAAAAAATTCTATAAATTAAATTCAAGATCAAATTCAATAGTTTCAAACTCGAAGCATAAGTCTTTAGCAAATGTAGGGTCACTGTTGTATAACATGGAAAATGATAATCGACCTTATGTCGATATCATAATTTTTGATAAAACAATTTCTTGCCTTGTTGATACTGGTTCAAATATCTCATTGATTGGTTCTCGTGCACTAGATTTTATTCATAACTTATCTATACCTATCTTAAACGATGATAACTTAAAAATATCTACTGCAGATGGCAAGTTGCAGGACGTTCTTGGTTATATCGAAACATATGCCATCACAGACAAGATATCTAGGCTTATGAAATTTTATCTAATACCTTCTGTTAAACATGACATTATTCTCGGTATGGACTTTCTTAAGATTTTTAACGTAAAAATAAATTTCTCTAAATTATATTTAACTGTAAATTCTCTCTCGTTGGCTGTAGTCAATACAATTCGGGATGTATCTCATTTAACTCCTAATCAAACTGGTAAATTAAATCAAACTATTGATCTCTTCAAGACTATTAGTCCTTCAGATAAAATCGGCAAAACTCATTTGATAGAGCATTTCATTGATACCGGAAATTCCCCTCCCTTTAAACAATCCCAATATCCCTTACCTCAGGCAATGCAAGCTTACCTGGAAAAGGAAGTAGATACTTTGCTTGAATTAGGTGTAATTCAGGAAAGTAAATCTTCATATTGTAGCCCTATCTGGTTAGTTCAAAAGGGAGATGGTAAATACAGAATGTGTTTTGATGGACGTAAATTAAATAGTGTAACTTTTAATAAAGATGCTTATCCCTTACCTTCAATCGAAGTTATACTGATTCAACTTCGAGATACTCGTTATATATCTAGTATCGATCTGAAGCAAGCATTTTATCAAATTCCGTTGGAGAAATCATCTCGGGAAAAAACAGCTTTTGCAGTTAAGGGTAAAGGTTTATTCGAGTATGTCACTACCCCTTTCGGTTTAGTCTCTGCTCCTGCTAGTATGTGTCGTTTGATCGATTTGGTCATTGGTCCTTCCTTAGAACCTTATTGTTTTTACTACCTGGATGACATCATCATTTGTACTCCTGATTTTGACAAACACATGGAAATTCTCCAGAGTGTTTTTGAGAGATTACGAGATGCCGGCTTGACGGTGAATTTAGATAAATGTCAGTTTTGTCGTTCTTCCCTTAGATATCTAGGTTATGTAGTGGATGAAAATGGTCTTCGTACCGATCCTGAAAAGGTTTCTGCTATTTGTGAGTATCCTGTTCCGAAAACTGCCACTCAGGTGCGTAGATTCTTGGGAATGGTTTCGTATTATCGACGGTTTCTTAAAGATTTTTCTTCCTTATCTGCTCCAATTTCTGATCTTCTAAGTGAGCGAAAGAAACACCAACCCATTACTTGGACACCCCAAGCAGATCAAGCTTTCGAAAAGGTGAAAACAGTCTTAACTACCGCTCCTATCTTAAGTAGTCCCGATTTCACCAAACCTTTCTTCCTTATGACAGATGCTAGTGATGTTGGGGTAGGAAGTGTTCTTTTTCAACTGGAAGATGGAATCGAACATCCCATAGCTTATATGAGTAAGAAACTCACAAAGGGTCAAAAGAAGTTCAGTACTACCGAAAAGGAACTGTTAGCAGTTTTGTTAGGGATCGATCATTTTAGGTATTATCTTATCGGTCGTCATTTCACCGTAATTACCGATCATTCTTCTCTGGTTTGGTTGAATAACATGAAAAAACCTTCTCCTCGCTTAGCTAGATGGATATTGCAATTGTCGCAATACAACTTTTCTATCGTACACCGTAGATCTACCGGAACTGTAGTTGCAGATGCTTTATCTCGTATACCTGAAGTTAGTATTTTAGACTTATCTACCTTGCATCCTGATAAATGGTATAATGACATGATTTCTCATGTTCAGGATTTTCCGGAAAAATACCCAAGTTTTCGAGTTGAGAATAACATATTATATAAACATGTCTTTAATAAATTTGGACCAATTAGTAATATTTCCGATTGGAAAATTGTCGTTCCTACTAAAAATCGAAATGAAATTCTACATCATTTTCATGATAGTCCAACTTCTTCTCACTTAGGTGTTTTTAAAACATTAGAGAGAATTTCTGAAATTTATTATTGGCCGAATCTTAGAAAATCGGTTTATAAATATGTCACTCGTTGTAAAATATGTGCATCGTGTAAACCATCTAACTTACCCCAAGCAGGATTAATGGGACAATATCGTAATATTAACTTCCCTTTTCAATTAATATCGTGTGATCTTTTAGGGCCATATCCCCGATCTCGCAAAGGTAATCAGTTCGCACTTGTTGAAGTTGACTGGTTCACTAAATTCGTATTGGTTCATCCCTTACGTCAGGCTACCGCTCGTTCTATAGTGGATTTCTTAGAAAATCATGTTTTTCTCATTTTTGGAATACCTCAAATCGTTTCGTGTGATAATGGTAAACAGTTCACGAGTTATCTTTTCAAAAATCTCATGGAAAAATATTCAGTACAAAAGATATGGTATAATGCTAACTTTCATCCGCAAATTAATCATACTGAGCGCGTAAACAAATCCATTGTCACAGCTATACGATCTTATAGTTATGAAGATCATAGAACATGGGATGAAGAAATATATAAAATTGCTCAAGCAATTCGGCTGTCGAAACACGAGGTTACCGATTTCACCCCTTCCTTCCTTACCTTTGCTCGAAATGTACCTGTCTCGGGAAATTTTTATGGTAAAATTGCAGAAAATGCAAATAATCAGGTTACCATTTCTGACAAAGTTCACCGAATTCAGGATACACAAGAAATGCCTAAATTTTTCGAAGTGGTGAGAAAGAACTTGCAAACAGCATATCGACAAAGTAGTCAACGTTATAATTTGCGCAAACGTGATCATAGGTTTTATGTAGGTGATCGGGTTTGGAAAAAGAACTACCCAAAATCGGACAAAGCCAGATATATTTCCGCAAAATTTTTACCGAAATATACACAATGTACCGTATATCGTGTTATCTCTCCCTTAGTGTATGAATTAAAAGATGAAACGGGAAAAAATATTGGTCGATGGCACATGAAAGACCTTAAAGCTGGTATCTTGTCTGATGATGAGTGTTCTGATATCGATGATTCCGAAGCAGCCCTAACGTAATCAGATAAATATACCTTTCTTAATTGTTCATTCTATTTGTGTTGTATGTTGGTGTCTCGAATATTTTTTTTTTCTTTTTATCATAGAGATTTTCCTTTTCTTTGACTAGAAAACGATAATGACTTTCTTTCCCTACTACTGATTAGCAAATTAACATTCGTGTTCTGGGATAAATGAGTAGTGTAATAAATATTTTCCTAGCCGGATGGAATTCTAATCTAAGAATTATAATATAAAATCTGTTGAGAATTTTTCGAATTTTTAAAATATTCAAATTTATTATAATTTTGAAAAAGTTTTTTTGCACCGTCAAATCAAATTGAGGAATAAACCTGTTGCGCACATGCATAGAGGTTAATGAATTGGGTCTAATCGATTTGGAGAAATATCGGATATACCTTAAATGTTTTAGGGGTGATATTATATCTTCAGTACCTTATCTTATCTTAATTATCGTAGTTTACGATAAATATCTTATCTTATCTTATCTAAGTGGACAAGGGTAGTAAACTTGTCTACTGTACTATATATTTTATAGTACTTATCTTATCTTATCGTTACGGACAAAGTGTCTTGTCTGTATTTATATACCGAAAGGGTATATAAAATTTTTTTTGAAGACCATTGACAATTTGACTTTGCAATTAACTTACATAGTTGCTGACATATCAGGGGATATCGAAGTTATTATCTTAGCTCTAAAGTTTTATTACTTCAGTTATCTAAAATTTCTATTATCTTAACTATCTTGAAATTTTAATATCTTAACTGTTTTAAAATTTCCTTTATCTTAATTATCTTAAAAATTTTCATTACCTTCATGTTGAAAATTTTTAGTATCTCAAGTGTTTTAAATTTTTTTTATTATCTATTTGTTAATATGTTCGAGATGTCAACTTACATTACAGAAATTCTTTTTGCCTATCTTCAGTCAATATCTTACCTAATATCTTGATACTTAAAATTTTTCTATTTTGCTCATTACATACCTCTATCTATGATCATTCCGAAAGATTGATCTAGATATTTCACTTATAGACATGGATTCAATCTGTCTATATTTTATTTCATCACATTTTCCCTTTTTGATTATATTTTTTGTTGGATTTCTCAGCAGTGGGTGTCGAGGGAGCTCAGAGCGGTCTGGAATGTGTTTCAGGGTTCAGCGTCGGGTGGTTAATCAGCCTGGGAGGCAGAGGTGGCTAAGGTCTGCTGTCATTTAGTTAAATCTACTTGGGGGGTTAGCTACTGCGTTTGTGCCAACATGGCTCACATATCGCTCTGGGGATTTTCCAACAGTACTGTTGTGGGATGCCGTTGTCAATTTCTCTTTTCCCCAAATTTCAGCTTGACAGAAGCTACATTCTGTTAGGGGGTTAGATCGAGCCTCCTTGGACTTGCTGTATCAGCTTCTTCCAAAAAATTTTTTTTTTGAATTTTTTTTCCTTTCGTTTTTTTTGGTTTGTTGTTATTCATTATTTAGTTTATCGATCTTATAAGCTTTTCTATTTAAGGAACGTTATGTTGTATTGTCATGGTGTTTCGGGTTTGGATTTCATCTGAAGCTGAGATTGAAGACCACGACGCGATTTAACATATCTCGCGAGGTCCTTCTCATTAGGCAGAAGTTGATTTCTTGATCGGTGATACTGTGGTGATGCACATATCCGACCAAAAATATGAGTAGTTTTTTTTTGGGTTTTTTTTATTTTTCTTTCATATATCGTTATATGGGGTATAATATATTGGAAATTTTAGCTTGACAGGAGCTACATTCTGTTAGGGAGTAATACAGACTTCCTTGGCATTGTTCCAAAACATTTTAGCTTGACAGGAGCTACATTCTGTTAGGGAGTATTACAAACTTCCTTGGCATTGTTCCAAAACATTTTAGCTTGACAGGAGCTACATTCTGTTAGGGAGTAATACAAACTTCCTTGGCATTGTTCCAAAACATTTTAGCTTGACAGGAGCTACATTCTGTTAGGGAGTAATACAAACTTCCTTGGATTTGTTCCAAAAATATATTTTTTTTCTATTCATATGATAGTAGTAATTAAATAAAGAAACATTTTATAAATAATAGCTCATCCATATCTATTTTATCTAACTGAGGGATAATCAATGTATCTGATGGGAGTCTCATTTCTTTCCTTATCTTATCTTATCTTAAGTCATTATCTTTGGGAACCCACTGATGCAGTGATTTATCTTACTATTAAATTTCTAAAATTATTGGTATGTAGATACCTGGTACTGGTTCCGCTTTTCTCGGAATTTACCGTTCAAAGTTCTGCTGTGTTTGTGAGATGATTTTTTTTCCTAATGTTCTGCTTGCGCGATGACCAATGGCTACTGTGGACGCTAACTGGCAACCTCCCTGGTAAGAGCCTAGGAAGAAAAAAAATCACCTGGCTTACCGGTGAAGACTTTGGAACGCTCCCTTTCTTTCATATTTTTTTTAATCTTCATTTTTCTCTAAATTAATTATTCGGAAGAATCCTCAAATTTGTTCTTTCCCTTCAGTATCGCAGTGACTCGTTCCTTTCTTCTTAGTCTTCCTATCGTTCAATATCTTCTTAATATCTTCTTTATTTCAGTTTCGTAATAGCTCAATGATTTTCACTTATAAAAAAAAATTTTTTTTGGAATTTTTTTTTTTCGGGTTGTAAGGGTGTGTAACGTTAATTTCGTTCACTTTACTTCCCTCGATTGAATTAATAAATTATCGTATGGGCGGCGAATAGCCAGTCCTTTCTCATACCCAACACCGAGAAATGTTTCAAGTAAATATATTACTGTCGACGAGAGTCGAAATCAACGTTTCTATGCGCGCTGATCGAGGTCCGTCTGTCGGAAAATAGTCACGTCTGTTTTGAAATTCCCACTTCGATCTCGTGTCTCTTCTTCTACCAATTATAAATCAAATATGAATCAAGAATTCACTACTGAAAGGTAAATTCCTTTCCTGGTCAAAGCGTATGAGCGTGACACGAACATGAGACGTAAGTCGGTGGTCGTTCACATGATTTCGTGTATTTAAACAAGTGGCAAAGGGGTTTCGTTCTTCTTTTCCGGCGAACATGTGCTATTGAAGCCTTTCTGGCTTATCTTATCTTATCTTAGAAGTGCATTCATTTGAGTGGTAAGTCATTTCGCTTAAATGTATAACTAACTCTCCTTTCTTAATAGCTTCTACCTTCCTATCTTTATTATGTAGCAATGTCATTCCAGTGCTCAGATAACGATGCAGCGAGCTTAATTTTTTGAGCCTGACTTACTTTTTAAACCAAGGTGGTGCAATCGGGCATGTAAGAATTGGACATACTAAGCTAGCACACGGCATTCTCACGGCCTCTATTCATCCCCCCATATGCAGTCACTGTAACATTTGTTCATTAACTGTCAAACATATCCTGACAGAATGTGCTCATTATACTTTAAAAAGAAAACAAAATCACCTGGAAGACAATTCAACATGTATATTTTGAATGAAGCTAAGAACCACACAAACTTCTTCAAATACTTCAAATACTTAATGGACTATGAAATGTAATGTGGTACTACAATATGTATACTGTGATTGTAATATTGTAAAACTCTCCAATAAGGGAGTATGAAGCTCTGTTCAAACTCCATTTACGCCCCGTAAAAATAATATCCTCACAGATCTGGCAGCAGACACTTCGCGTTTCTATTGGTGAAAGGGCCTCTTTCTTACAGGGTAGAACTTGGTGTCTGCCAGTAACAAATTACAATCGACGCTTCATTTAGGTATAGTATTTTTTACTTTTATCGTTAGTTTGGATATATTTTTAGTTCATACAAGTCGGCAGAAGCATACTAGAGTCCCGGAAAATATGCGAACTAAAAGAAAGGTCATCGCAGCCAGCCAATCAGGAGCCAATGTTTACGATTGTACATTAGTTATTGTAAACATAATCGAAATAATATGACCGAATGATTTTATCAATATACATCAATTTTAGTGGCTCCATCAGTGTTGTAAGTGCGAGGATAATTATCCGATTTTCAGACAATTTCGTTAACTGGATAATTTTTGGATCGAATAACTTTTCGAGAAAGGATATACAGGGTTGGGATAAAGTATGGAACCAAGTAAATATCTTTTAAACGAAAAGAACGATATTTATGAAAATTTGCAGGTAAGTGCAATGGAACAAAATGCATCTGATGTATATTTTTTTGTTAACAATATACTTCCGGTTTAACCGGAAATGCCATCAACTTCTTTAATTTAAATGGGACACCCTATATATTTTTACAGATTTTGAAAGAGCTTGTTATTTTGAATTCACACATACTGAGTTTAGTGTAAAAAAATTTGTAAAAACGAAGAATATAGCACTTTAATCAACCTCCTTTGAGTTTTTTGCATTAGAGCAAAAAACTATTTAGATAAACTAATTGATGTTGTTTGTATGCATAGTAATAAATAAACGAGTACTGTTTAGTACGTCTCTTGTTCTCCAAGTGTCAAATTCTAATTGACGGAAATAAATTTTACAATTTAGAATGGTTCAATTGAGTGAAAAAGAGCGTATTGAAATTTTAATGATGATCGGTTATGGTGATCGTGTTAGAATGTGTCATATTTTTAATAATTTGCATCCGGAGAGAAATCCTATATCACGCTCAACAGTAACTAAAACATTACAACGTTTTAATACAACTGGGATGGTAAAAAATTTACTAAAACCTGGAAGACCGCGGTCTGCAACGAACGAAACTGTTAAACAAAATATTGCAATCGATTAAGAAGAATCACCTCAAACTTCCACCACAAATTTGGCACTAAACCATGGAATCAGTCGACGTTCTGTAGGAAAGATATTAAAAAGTGAAAAGTATCATCCGTATAAGGTACAGTTGGTTCAAGAATTGTCAGACGATGATTTTGACCGACGGCTAGAATTTTGCGAACGGCTAATGGACATCTGTAATGTCGACGATAATTTTGCTTCTAACATAGTTTTTTCCGATGAGGCAACTTTTTGTTAAAATGGAACAGTTAATCGCCATATCTCAAGGTATTGGTCAAATGAGAATCCTCATTGGATTCATGAAGCACATACCCAGAATCCACAGAAGTTAAATGTTTGGATGAGAATTGTCGATAATAGGCTTATAGGCCCATTTTTTATCGACGGAAACTTGAATGGTGACAAGTATTTGGATCTACTAAATAACGAAATTATTCCTGCACTTTAACAGAATGGGCAATTACCACTAAATGTTTGGTTTCAACAAGATGGAGCACCTCCCCACTATGATAGACGGGTTAGGGATTTTCTGGATGCGAATTTTCCAAATCGATGGATTGGACGTAGAGGATTCATAGAGTGGCCTGCTCGTTCTCCGGATCTTAGCCCGTTAGATTTTTTCCTTTGGGGTTATCTAAAATCACGTGTTTACCTTAGACGACGAACAAACTTGGAATTGAGGAATTGAGACAAAGAATTATTGATGAATGTGAACTAATACGTGGAGAAGTCTTGGAAAGAGTGACTCAAGAATTTGTTAATAGGATGGCATATTGTCAGCAAGTAAACGGCGAGCATTTTAAACATTTGAAGTAATTTTGTTTCTCATTATTCTAAAATAATGAAATGTACACCTATTGTACAACTAACAGTGAGCTATTCCTCGTTTTTACAAATTTGTTTACACTAAACTCAGTATGTATGAATTCAAAATAACAAGATCTTTCAAAATATGTAAAAATATATAGGATGTCCCATTTAAATTAAAGAAGTTGATGGCATTTCCGGTTAAACCGGAAGTATATTATTAACAAAAAAATGTACATCAGATGCATTTTGTTCCATTGCACTTACCTGCAAATTTTCATAAATATCGTTCTTTTCGTTTAAAAGATATTTACTTGGTTCCATACTTTATACCAACCCTGTATAATGTTATGGTGGAAGCCTTGAAACGAATGCCGGAATAAATAGATCGGAAAAAATAGCTCCAGAAATACTAGGCCGGAAAAATGAGACCCTAAAAAATAGATCTAGAAAAAACAGACCCAAAAAATTTTTTATTTATATACAGGGTGTTTCTAATATTTTCGCATGAATTTAGAAACACCATGTATGTACAAATAATAGAAATCTCGATTATATAACACAACAATTGTATTTAAAAATAATTTTTATAAATTAATCAACATATTTATAACCCAACCCAACCCAACCCAACCCAACTCAACCAAATATCTTCCAGAATATTCGTCTAATCGATTTTTTTTGTAATAAATTACCATTTTAATCCTTAAAACTGCATCGACTGCCGCAAAGCAAATCGGAATCGAATGAACTGGGCCGGTTCTATTTTCCAATTACCCTTAAAATTGTATGCCTCAAATCATTTCCATAATTAGTATCACAGATATATAGTTTGGCAAACCTATCTGAAGCTACGCGGTGTCGGTAAGGGGTGAGGAAACAAGGCCGACGATCAATATCAGTCAATAGTAGAAGTGAGAAGGAAGAACACATGTACGCGCTTGCCAATAGCCAGTCAGGTGGTTGCGTATCTTCACCAATTGTGTACGTTCGGAGTACGCGGTAATATGATTTTCGCACGCCGATGGTGAATTGAAAGAAACCCATAACATCTTTGGAAAAATATTTACCTTTTAACATTCAGTGTTTGAAAAAAAAGTTAATGGACAAAATCTTATGAAACAAGCACATAAAAGCACTAACGTATAATCATTATTTTATTTTTTTTTATTTTTCGATAACCGCTTCTACCTCTAGGGTAATTAGCGGCGGAGTTTATAAATATGTACAATTATTTCAATAAGAAGTTTGTTATAATTTGTGGAAAATGTTTATATGTTTCAGGAAGGAAATAATGTTTTGAGTGTTGCATTTTTCTCCAATTATGTCTTGAAGGGTTTTTCCTATTTTGAAGTTTCTTCTTTCGATTTCATATGATGGACACTCTAGTAAGATATGAGACACAGTTATAGTTTTATCACATATGACACAAAGTGGAGTAGGCTCCCGAGTCAGTAGATATTCGTGTGTTAACCTGGTGTGTCCAAGGCGGAGTCGTGTGATAATGAACTGGTGCTGACGTTTATTTGTGTTGCAATGCCATTTTCCTATGTTGGGTTTTACTTGCTGGAGTTTTGATGCTTTTTGTTTCCATTCAGTATTCCAGTTGTTAAGTATCTGGTGTCGAAAATAAGGTTTTAAATCCGATGCATGCGTGTGGTATGTGAACGTGTTCGGTTGGTTTGCTGCGATGCGGGCATATTCGTCTGCTGTTTCGTTCCCTTTTATTCCCATATGAGATGGGACCCATAGGAAAGCAATCTCTTTGTTAAGACGACTTAAGTTGTAAAGCTCGTGTTTGATGTATGATGCAATTGGATTTTTTGTGTATATCTTGGTTAGTAAAGCTACAGCATTAAGTGAGTCGGTAATTATGAGGTGTTTGTCCTGGCGGCTATTGCGTATTAGTTTTGTTGCCTCTAGAATTGCGTGAAGTTCGCCTGAGAGAATGCTTGCAGTGTTTGGCAGTTTGACTGTTTTTATTTCACTGGGTGCGACCACAGCTGCTGCGACTCCTTCCATAGTTTTAGACGCGTCAGTAAATATCTCAGTGTAACCTTGAAAATTGAGCAGAGATTGTGAGAAGTGTTTTGAGAAGATATGAGGGCTGGTATCTTGTTTTTTGTATTGTGAGAGAGATGTGTTCACAGATGGAGGACTGATCAGCCAGGGAGGAGTTAGCTGGTAAATTGAAGACCAGTTAATTACAGATGGGAAAATGTCGTTGCTAATAGATTGTAGATATTGGAGTGTTCTTTCGTGTATTGTGGTACTGCGTTGTGAGTGAAAAGTAGAAATTTTGCCAAAAATGGTGTGGTAAATAGGAGAGTTGGGATTGGCTCGTACTCTAGCTGCATATGAAAGACTAAGGTATTGTCGTCTGTATTTGAGTGGAGCTTCTCCTGCTTCGCAATTTAAACTATTTGTGGGGGTTGTACGGTATGCCGCTAATATTAATCGTAATGCATTGTTGTGTAAAGTGTCAAGTGGTCTTAGAACATTTGATGTAGCTGAGGCGTAAGCTACACATCCGTAATCTCTTTTGGATCTGATAAGTGTTCTATATATCAATAGCAATATATTTCCTTCGGCTCCCCAGTGTTTGTTTGATGTGTATTTCAGTAAGTTGAGAGCAGGCTGACAAGAAAGGATCAATTTTTTAATATGATTTTTCCAGTTTAGATGTTGGTCGTATATCATACCAAGAAATTTTATTTCTTCATCGTACATCAAACTTTTGTTATAGAGTTTTAGCGGTGGTTTCTGCATTGTTTTTCTTTTCGAGAATATTATGCATTTTGTTTTCTCAGCACTGAAGGTCGTGCCAGATGTTTTTGACCATAGTTCTAGTTTAAGAAGTTGTGTTTGTAGCAGATTCGCTGAACTGCTCAAGTTTTTACCTTTCATAAATAAAATAAAATCATCTGCATATAGTCGAGCTTGTATGGGTGTATCAATATTTTGTGTAATATCATTGATTGCAATGAGAAACAATGTGGGGCTTAAAACCGAACCTTGGGGAGTTCCATTTTCTTGTGTTTTAGAGTTGGAAATTGTTCCATTCACCTTTACTTGAAAGTTCCTATTTGAAAGAAAGTTTTTGACAAAAGCTAGTATGTTGCCTTGGTACCCCCAGTTTTGAAGGTTTAGGAGGATTTTGTGGTGCCAAGCTCTGTCAAAGGCGTGATTAAGGTCGAAGTAGACTGCTAGACATTTTTGGTTTTTGTTAAAGGCTTCGTGTATTTCACTTTCTAAGTCGATGATATTATCCAAAGTTGATCTGTTAGCTCTGAATCCAGATTGTTCGGGTATAATTTGATTATTTGCTTCAAGGCACCAAAGTAATCGTCGATTAATTATTTTTTCAAATAGCTTACATGTGCTGCATGTGAGTGCTATCGGCCTGTATGATTCTGGCAATAAAGAAGATTTGTTAGGTTTTAGAATAGGTATAACTATTGCCTTCCTCCAAATGTCTGGAAATGTTTGGTTGGTCCATATGGAATTAAATATTCGCAAAAGAAGTTTCTTAGCGCTGATTGGTAAATTTTGGAGGAAGATAGCAGGTATATCATCTGGGCCAGGTGATGTATTGTTCATCGAAGATAAAGCGTCTTCAAATTCTTCCTCTGTTATCAGGGCGTTTATTGGATGTGAGTAGTCCTCAATATTTATGTCTAGTTTCTCTTTATTTAATTTGTAGTTGAGAAATTTTGCATCATATATTTCGTTGCTAGAATTTCGACTATATAGTTTTGCAAGTTCATCATTATTAATTTATTGTTGATAATCAAAAGTCTATTTTCAAATAATTATTACTACATACTCATCACTTCAGCTTTTTTATAGTTGAACGTGGCAATGTCGAATGTTCTCGGCCGCATTCCTTTCATAGATTCAGATAAGTTTGCCAAACTATACCTATTCCTTTTTTATGTTCAAAACTTTGATTAATTGTTTTTAGGTATAATCCTGAAATAAATAAATGTCATTATCGTACATGTACTTTTGAATTGTTGCTTTTGCATCATTTGAGGAGGGAGCGTTGACCAACTGCCCACTATGGTAGCTTGCGTTGTCCATAATAATTATGTAGTATGGTTGGAGTTCGCTTGTTTTGGAACCAATCTTCAAATAATTATGCAGTGGTGTACTGTGTAATCCAAAGAAGAATATTTTATGTTCTTAGGAGAGAGAGGAAATGCATTTGGAATCCATCTGTCTTTAGACCCAGCATGCAAAATCGTTATCATTTTACCTCTGTTTGTTGGTGTTTTTGTATTGCAATTATCATTTAAGTCGCCCCAACCCCTTACTGGAGTATCGTATGTTTCGAACAAGATTTCATCCAAGTAATAATTGGTATTTTATGGTCTCTGTAAAACTGATTTTCTATAAATTAACAAGTTATGAAGTTATTAAGTACGGCTTTTAAAATACGAAAACCAGACCATATTATTTCATTGTGTGTTTATTGAATAATCCGTGTTAGTCACTACACTATAAATATGAAGACTTTACATAAGTTAATATTGCTGTATGAGTAAAGCAAATTATTGATAACAAAATCTTTCCGTAGCACTTTCATGCTCTTTTGATTGAACAATAAATATATTAATTATTTTTTGTACATATTTTTGGAAACACCATAACCTATGTAAAGTTGTTCACAAAACTGACAGTAAAAAATATTCCTACAGTTCTTTGTGAATGAAAATAAGTATGCCAACAATTTTGTTTATAAAACATTTTGGGTAATAAAAAAACGAAACCTTTAACAATTTATGTCATAATTTGTGATATTTTCTAGATATAACACAAACGCAATGTGTTTATGCAACTTTCTAAAAGGTAGTGTAGTATCTCTATAGGTATTTTCTGTGACGAAACCATGGATATGAACCAAAACTTTTTGACGATATTGTACTATGACAACTAGGCCAGGAATCTTTCCAGAAGTGGGTATGTCACCCGAAATTCGTAATCCACAGATACATTGCAGCAAGCCTAGTTGTTATCCCTCCTTTTGTAAAAATTTTCCAGCTAACAGTCTCATATAAACGTACCTATTGATGGTAGAGTAACTCTTAAGTGGGTCCCGGGGCAGAAGCGTATTGTAGGCAAGGAAACGGCAGACGCCCTAGCAAAGCGAGTGTCTGAAACTGCATTCACTGGTCCTGAAGCAGTATTTGGAATATCAAAAACTGCTGATCGTGGTTGTGCATCTCGGTGGATTCAAACTAAACATCAGACGTACTGGAGCCTCGAGCCAAAACTGGAACACAGCAAACTCCTGGTCAAAAAAACCCTCGGAGTCGCTGACTAACGAACTATTAAACCTCAACAGGGGCCAGATGAGGAAAGTGACGGGATTACTCACCGGTCACTGTACCCTAAGGAAGCACATGCTTACAATTGGCATATGTAGGGAGGAACCTATATGTCGGTTGTGCATGGAAGAGGAGGAAACAGCCCCACACATTATCTTCGAATGTGAAGCACTGTCTCATTGGAGATATAGACTCCTAGGACTAGAGTGCCCAAGGGAGGATTTCTCCAATAAGGACCTAGTGAAAAGACTGTTGAGCCAGATAAGGGCTACTGGTCTTTTCACATAAACGGTGCAACCAAGAGCACAAAAAGCCTAAAGGCCGAGGTGCCGAGGTCTCGAAGCCTCTGACTGGTGGTGCCGAACTAATCAATAAATCAACCCATTGATGAAATTATTATAAGCATATTGGTAAAAAATTAATACCAACCGAAAAATATCGTGCAATTTGCGTCAAAAAACATAGTGGAGTAATTAATAAATACAGGGTGCACCAATTACTAAGGTAAGTATGTACATTTAATTTAGAAAACGTTGTTTTAGGTACACAGAAGAGAGGATATGCATATAATAAATAATCACTTAATAGAGGCAATAAAAAATCCAAACTTGAATAACGTTATAGATGTAGAAATCGTAATTTTGTGGCACGTAAATCTTCTTCATAATATGACACCTCATAAATTAGACATGCAACCTGCTCTTTATTGTTTGCGACAGATATTTGAAAGCAGAAAAATGATTGTCATTGACAGTATACTTTTAATATTTTCTCAAATAATCGATATATGCTCGCCTAAACATTTGAAAAATGTACTTGTAACATGTAAGTATTTAAGTAAGTAGGATTATTAATTATTATAATTATATAAATAATATTGTTATTAATATCGTTATTTATAATATAGTCTCATTTAAAAAAGAATAAATATGCATGATCTTGTTGTTTAAAAAATGACCGACGAGGGATATTTGAAAGGCCATTATAATAACCCACCCAAAGTGGTCTCGCTTATGATGTCAATGATGAAATGTTAAATGTCATTTTGTTTAACGTCAAAACCAAAATAAAATATTTGCAATTAAATTTGTTTGTGCAACTTTCATACACTTTTTGTTATGATGGATTATACTTTTGAAGAAATGGCTGATATGCAGCTAATATACGAGGAAGCCAGAAAGAATGGTAAAAGTTCCGAGCGCTTGTATAGAGAAAGATATCCAAATCGACCAAGATTTTCATGTCACACAACATTTGCTCAAATTGACAGGAGATTGCGAGAATTTGGACAATTTAATTCAAAATTACAAGGTAGTAGTAGAAAACGAACTGTAAGAACTGTGCAATTAGAGGAGGCTGTTCTAAACCGTATGGAAAATAGACCCCATTTAAGCACTCGCACCATTGGCAAATCTTTAAATCTAAGTAACTCAACTGTGTGGAATATTTTAAATGAACAACAGTTGTATCCTTATAAGAATACCCAAGTTCAGGCCCTGAAACCATCAGATTGTCCTCAAAGAGTGGAGTTTGCCAATTGGTACACCCAAAAATGTTTAGAAAATAGGAACTTTACCGAATTTGTTCTATTTACTGATGAAGCCAAATTCACACGTGAAGGAATTTTCAATTCAAGGAATAGACGTGTGGGATGACGAAAATCCATATGTTATTCGACAACGTGGATTTCAGGAAAAATTCTCGCTTAACGTGTGGGCAGGCATTCTTGGAGATTATATAGTGGGTCCATATTTATTACCCAATAAACTCAATGGTAATATAAATTGTAATTTTTTGAGAGATTGCCTGATTTATTAAACGACGTTGTACCATTAAATGTTAGGGCAAATATGGATAATGTATGGTTTCAGCACGATGGGACATCTGTATATTATTCTCTAGCGGCCAGACAAATTAAAACCCAACAATACGGAAACAACTGGATAGGCCGAGGTGGACCCAATATGTGACCTGCGAGGTCACCGTATTTAAATCCAATCGATTTCTTTCTGTGGGGTTACATGAAGACCCTTGTCTACTATACAATAATAGAAACGGAGGGGGAACTGATAGCAAGAATCCATGCAGCTACAGAAATTATTTCCGGCAATCGCCAATCTTTCCAAGGTATGCGATTTTCAATTAGAAAATGTTGCAGATTATGTATAAATGTAAATGGACAAAATTTTGAACATCTCTTGTAATTTGTTGGCTGCTTAGTGAAAAATTATGTTTGAATGGGATATTATTTAACTATGTAATTATCTTATTTTTTATTGTCATCAATCCTTTTGTTAATAAAATCACAAGTTTGGAAAAGTATTTTCAAAAATCTTCTCTCAATGTTTCAGATGCATCGCTGTTTCACAAATTAGTTCCTGTTATATATTCTAACCATTAGTAGTTTGGTAGTTGTTAAACAAAATTCAAGAAAAATATATTTTTTATTTCATCATTAAAAAGTGATCTTGCAGACTTCATAACAACATTAAATATCTTGAAAACTACAAATTTTTTGTTATTTAAAGGTTATGCGTTTTTCACGTGAAAACCATTGAGGAATACAAAATAAAATAAAAAAAGATTCAAATGCCAGTGGCGTAAAAAATGGGAGGGGAAAGGTGACATATTCGTCCAAATGTACACCACTGGATCAATAATTGAAACATGTTTTTCCATCAAAATATGCCCTTTTACATTTAAAAACAACCTGCCAAATGTCAAATCAATATATTCATCCATTTTAAAGTTTTCAAATTAAAATATTTAATTTTTCATAACTTTAACACCCTGTATTTCGAAAAGTAAATAGGCTGGACCCCTCAATCCTTATATCATTTTGTTCAAGTTTTACGAGAGGTATCTACAAGCAAACGTTGCAAGTGTCATTTGAAAACACCCTGTATGTGCACCCTGCAATATTTCCATTGTGACACTCAGTAAATTATAAACTAGAAAATATAAATAGTCCCTTCGCTTATATGTGCACGCTGCAATATTTCTATCGTGTCATTCAGTAAAATATAAGCTAGAAAATATAAAATTGCCCATCGCTTATATGTGCACTGTGCACGCTGCAATATTTCCATCATGTCATTCGAGAAAACTAACTCGAAATGGCCCATCGTGAATTTGTGCATTTATTCGTAAACACCAGAACAGTTTGAGTAATTTCTTTCTTTTGCTCGTTTTAGAAAAAAAACAGAAAGATAGTCGAGTACCGTATTGCCAAATCTACCGTAATTTCGCAGATCTCGACAAAATCTTTTTATCCAAAATGCACATCTACATTACATTAACTTTTACAAAAATACTGTTTTACTATTTTAGATTATATTTAAATTTCCTATTACTCATAAATATTAGTAAATGCTTCCAGTTTTTTGGGTATTGAGGCTTGTGTATTCCCACAGCGGAATGATGTCAGTTTGGCAGCAGATCGGGTTTAATATATTTAAACTTGGCGCTCTTACAAACAACAAACAACTTTCCAGAGATCGCCTGGCCTATAATCACATTCTCGGATGCGACAAATTCCCATAATTTGTTTAAAAATTTTGTCGCAAATTCAAATCTCACTCAACTTATCACAGAACCTACAAGATTTAGAATTAACAACCAACCTTCAACTTTAGATCTCGTCCTAACTAACGATGAACAGTTGATTTCTTCCCTTGAAGTGAACTCTCCGATTGGTAAATCAGGCCATGCAGTTATTATAGCCCGTATACAGTTTAATCAAATACTACCTAATAAAAAGAACTTCATAACATATGCGACCACTGACCTTTCGAAAGTTAATGATCAACTATCTCTATTAGATTAGGATTCATTTTTCAGTGACTTGACAAGTCCCTCGTCAATGTGGAACGCTCTACACCAAATAATTCTCGATATAGTTTCCATTCATACTACGAACCACGAGGCGTATAAAAACAACCTCAAACCCTGGATAAATAATATGGCGATACGAAAAATAAAACATAAACGACATCTCTGGCGTAAATACAAGCAGACAGGTGTTCTTATCGATTTTGAAAATCATCGAAAGTATTCTAATAATCTACAATCTTTTCTCAAAAATTTAAGAGAAAAATTTGAAGAAAATATTATTGCTAGTGGTAACAACAAAAAATTTTCAAATACATACGATCCTCTTTAACGTCAAAAGTGTCCATACCCCTTCTTCAAAAACCTGACGGGTCTCTATGTTTTTCTGACAGGGAATCATCCGAAACGCTTTCGTTGACTTTTTCAGATGTTTTTACTAAAGAACCCACTTCTGAGAACCTTCCAGTAATTAACTGTCCTCGACTTCATTCATCCTTAGAACATGTAGTGTTCACCGTAGATAGGGTGAGGGAACATTTACTACAGCTACGCAGAAACGCTTCTCCTGGTTTGGATGGCTTGACCCCAAACCTATTAAACATATGTGCAAATTCACTCGCAACACCCTTGTCCTTAATTACGCAAGCCTCTTTTGTTCAGGGCTCCATACCCCCTTGTTGGAAATTAGCATCCATCACTCCTATTTTCAAAAAAGGCAATAAACTTGATTCAAATAATTATCGTCCAATCAGTTTGCTACCAGTAGTCAGTAAAGTAATGGAATCTATCATTTCAGAAGAAATAACCAAATTTCTTCTTCGGGAGAAGATTATTCCACTACAACAACACGGATTTGTCGAAGGCCGCTCAACCTTGACTAATCTGTTATATTGTGTCAATGACTGGACATTATCGCTTAATAAACAACAGCCCGTCGATGTTGTATACTTAGATTTCTCCAAAGCTTTCGATCGAGTTCCTAAACGAAGACTTCTACATAAGCTTGAGCACTTTGGGATAAGAGGGCACTTGCATCTGTGGATCGATAACTTCTTATCGGATAGGCGATTTAAAGTTAGAGTAGGAGAAGCATTCTCAGAAGAACAATTAGTGGAGAGTGGGGTGCCTCAGGGTTCTGTTCTGGGACCTTTGCTATTTATAGCTTACACCAGCGATCTTCCTTTTCACGTTTCAAGCAAAATATCTTTCTACGCAGATGACATAAAAATTTATTCAAATCCAAGAACGAACCATTTATCTCTTCAGGACGATTTCAACTCTATCTCGCTATGGTGTTCCCAATGGTTGCTTCCTCTCAATGCTGCTAAGTGCGTAGGCTTCGAATCGGTAAAAACAACCCGCTTCTGCCATACTTCATAAACGGTCAAACTTTATACTCAGTAGTCTTACATGGTCCGACCATATTTTATCAATAACCAAACGTGCTAACACCAGGCTGTATCTTATACGGAAGTGTTTTTCGAGAGTTACGTTTCAATCGTTTTGTAAACTTTACACCATTTATGTAAGACCCATTCTTGAATATGCGGTGCCTGCCTGGTATCCTGACTTGATTCGTGATAGAAGTTTATTAGAAAACGTTCAAAGAAAAGCTACTCGACTTCCATTGGGACTGAGGCCAACTTAACTTCTTTTGAACTTCGACGTCACCGTGGAGATCTTATCACAACATTTAAAATATTGAAATTCAACTTCGGAAATCTTTCCGTGATATTTCCATTATACCAAGACAACCGCCTCAGAGGACACGAATTAAAACTTAAAAAAGAAAACTTTGTGACCAGATCAAGACAAAATTTTCTGACTAATGAGAGTTTTTGACGCCTGGAATAATCTCAATGTTGACATTATTTCTGCTTCTTCTACCAATATATTTAAAAATAGACTGGACCGCCTTATATATCAATAACTTTTAACAAATGTTAATTTTAATTTAATTTTTATCTTAATACGAACTATTGTACTTTTGTACTCTTTTTTTTTATTATTTTGTTCATTTCAATTATTTATGTATTAATTTGATTTGCATATTATTTTCTGCCTTTGGCTAAAATAGGGACTTGTCCCTCTGCCCTTGTCTATATGTAATAATAATAATAATGTGTCGGCACCGTGGATAGGTAACGCCGTATGGACAACAGAAATAATACATAATATTATATAAGGAAAGGAACGTTCCCCATGTGAATCATGACACCTCCCGCCTTTTATTTTTATTTGAATAATATGGTGTGGTAAGGCGATTTAATCTTACCTACCTATACATCCATATTGATACCAACCTACAAACTAATGAAATATCTACTTAATTACAGTTTCCTGTGAAATTGTCATATTTTAATAAAGCATATTACCAAAAGATCTAATGAAATATCGTTTTGTTTTAGGTAAAATAGTAATAGAACAAGAATATGCCTCTATATTTGCACTAGAAACTATTAAATCTTCATTGTTACCGTGGGTAACTTCTCCATGTACACTTTTCAGTGAAGCTCATCTGTTGGCGAAAGAAATAATTACTTTAATAAATAATGTGAATAATACAAACTGTGCAGTAAATGCAGAATTGGAAGATTTTTTTCTTAGAAACAAGAATAAAATTTGCACCAACAAAGTAATATTTATGGCTGTTAATTTAACTTTGAATTTCAAAAGATTTTCTGAAGAACAGTCTCTTAAAGAATGGTTAGAAGAAATTAAACAAATTCCAGATGAATTTACCGTGGACATTTTCAATTTTTTTTGTGGTTTGATGATGATTGATTACGAAGATCCAACCGTATCTCTAATTATTTTAGAACTTCTACTTAAATGTGTAGAAAAAGAAATTAGGTTCTCTTCTAAATTATTGACATTAATTTTATTCAAGCTGTCAAACACTCTACAACCGCAATACCATTTTGCTCTTTTGAAAGCTTTACCAAAATTGACAATTCTACAAGGTAATATTCCAAAAGTTGTGGCAATAATCCAAGCTGTGAGCAAAAGATCAGAAAACCTTTTTAATGTAGGAATTTCTTTGGCCTTTGACGCATGGAAAATTGATAACAAGTGTTACATATATTTGGAAGATCTGCTAGTACAAAATGCTCCTGTTAAGAAAAAGTGGGATCGATACGTTACGAAGGCTTATGTTTTAAAGGAACTTTGCGAAACGAAGTAAGTTTTAGATAAAAAAGATTACAATCCTTTGCTTTTCGAGTGATATATAATATACAATGGTTAATCTATTTTGTTCTTAAACACTGTTTACACTAACACTTTAAATCATCTTACGCGCGTTTTGATAAACAAGTTATCTTCTCCAGAGACTGAAGGTAAACTGTATTTTGTTAATGGTTCTTTATGAAGAATCATCTGAACAATTCGTATTTTGCGAATTTAAATAAATAAATAAATTCGTGTTCCATTTGAACCAAACATGTGATTTCTATAATAGTGTCTTTCTACATTTCCTTGTTTATTTTCCATGCGTGATAAATCTCATAGTAAAATCTTCCATACTTTACAGTTTATGCTTTTAATGGCAATAAGAATATATATTCAAACATTCAGCTCGATTCTTATTTTAATTTATTATTTTTATTCGCACATTCGGACCCCCCGAGACAGTGTTTTTTTATGTGTTGACATTCCTCTGTGCTCACACTTGTTTCATGAGCTCTCGTTTCATTCGTCAGAACAAGCTGTTCCTGACCTTTTAAGTGTATCCCTCTGACCAACTTTCCAATTAAAAATCTAAATATTTTTTTGTCTACAATGTGTGCTTGGATTATAGCTGCTGCATTCGAGTCTTCCTTTATTGCTATGATCCATTTAATTGTTTTTTGCTTTACTACGATTTTCATAAAATATCACAATTTGCTTTGTTAACCTCGTCAGTTCCATTCTTATGTGCCCGTAAAACTTTAACCTTTTTTTATATCTGAATGTATGTCTGAGTATACACTTTAGCGTGCGCAAGCTTCCTCATGCAATTTTTTTGCGAACAGAAAATAATTTTCAAATAAGGCCACAATTGCAGTCGCGAAAAGTCAAAAGGAACTCTTAGAGTAAGTTCTACTAGGAAATCCCAGCTATTTCCGCATTTCACGAAGTCATAAAGACCTGGTTAAGGATGGAATAACCAGAAAGCAAAAAAAGCTTTATTAAGAAAGGTCTTGGCTCTTGGATAGGTACAAAGAGACGAAATGCTAAAGGATAAGCCACCTTTTTATATATTGAGGAAGCTTTCAATAATGTGACTACCAACATTGAAAAATGCGTTGAATAGACGCGGTACACCTACGGTAATACACATATGGATAAGGGCAATCCTGAAGGATAGGATAGTAGTATCCTATTTATAACAAGCTACCATCAAAGCAAAAAAGGTGGAGGATGCCCACAAAGGGATCTTGTCACCATTAGCTTCGGCTACAATTGTACATGACCTTTTCTGCCTATGATATGCAGATGACATAGTCATTGTTGTCAGGGGCAAATTTAGCCAGTAGAAAACAGACTGCTCTAAATACAGTCGATAACTTGTAAACAAGTTAATCAGTGAATTCTCAAAAAACACAATCCAACAACCTTACAAGACCAACAGCACTACCGGGCCTAAAACCAGTAGCACTAGGAGGAACGGAGATCGCATTGGTCAAAGAAACGAAATACTTTGTAGTATATTTCGATCACAGACTGACATGGAACACCCATATACAAAAAGCCACACAGAAAACAGCTATATCCTTACACATATGCAGAAGAATATGTGGTAAGAACTGGGACCTAAACCCTAAAATGATATGATACACACAATGGGAAAAGTGTTAAAAACATTAAACTACCCTTCTGATTTCCTCACTCCCAAACAATAAAAAATTCTTAAGAATCAAATCATTTTTAGAATCTTTAAACTTGAATATTTGCTTCAAAACCGATTACAATTTATCTAAATTCATTAAAAATAACAAATCTAAATCCTCAAAATTAAACAAATCAGGTGTTTATAAATTAAAATGTGGTAACGACAACTGTGACAAAATTTATATAGGTAGAACTTTTAGGAATTTTAAAACTAGAATTTCAGAATACAAATGCAGCTATGACAACAATAAATTAGATTCTAACTATTCAAATCATTTATTAATAAACCAACACATTTTCGACTCAAATTTTGAAATTTTACATATAGAACCCAAAACCTTTAAATTAAATCTGTTAGAAGCCCTTGAGATTAATAAAAATAAATATTCAGGTAATCTAATTTACCTAGAAGAAAATTCAGGTGTGATGGATGTGAATAAATTTCCAGGTTAACTTTTTCAATACCTTTGTTAATATTCTTAGAATTCCGTATTTAGACACTTCTTGTACTTTATTTCCATTTAAACATTTTATAATACTTTTGTCAATATCCTTTGAATTCCGTATTAATGCACTGTATAAATTAAAAATTTTTCATTATATCTTCACTAGTTTGATAAATCTACTGTGTAACGAAACGCGTCACTAAGTTTAAATTGAACATTAGTTCAAATTATAATGGAGATTTCAGCAAATTAAATTGTTTAATTTCATCATTTAGTATGGATCTTCATCAAGTAAAAGCCTCATCTATTCAATAAAAAATTCAACCAATCAGCGCATACGTTGGTTCGCTCGATAAGGTAACGCCATCAGAACAATGGGAATAATACATAACAAAAAGAACTTCGTTCCTATCGGGTGTCCAAGACTGCTCTCACCTTTAAAAAAAATTGCTTAAACATTTGCTCCTTCCGGCACTGATCATTTTTTTGAAAAAGAACTTCAGGCATCAAAAAAATCAAAACATAAATTCTGTAGTAAGAAACTTTGCGCCATTGTAGATTTTCTCACGTTTTTAAAACTTTTTAATGGGCCTGTATTAAAAAAATATTAAATACGTATAATGTATATTAAATAATACGATAAAATTAATGAAAACTTTACGTGAATGCTAAATTAGTAAAAAAAATAATTAGAAAAATAAATAATACTTAAAAAAACTAAGAAACACGCTTTTTTAGCCGATCGAGCATTCCACGCATTTTTTAATAAATTGTAATTATATTTTTTTTTTTCGTTCGATCTGCTATAAAAGCGTGTTTTTTAGTTTTTTCAACGACTATTTATGTTTTCATTTTTTGTCTTTAAACGAATTTAAATTCAGTAGCATTTATTCTTTAAAATAATATTTCGGGCCTGAGCCGGAATGAAATCCCGAATTCTCTCGCACAAGACTCAGTCACTATCATCTTCGCCAATCGTTCAGTACATTTAAATCTAAGTATAAGTTATAGCACGGAGTCTATAGAATATGATATAATATTCCTTAATGATCGTTGACCCTGGAAAGTGTATTGGAATAAACTTAAATAATTGTATTCTTATCGGCTTCTGATAAGTGTGTAAAGCTTCAATTTAATCGGATGTTTTCAAGCCATAGAAAATACGTTTGGTTATTCCGTTACATACATACAGGTGAAGCTAATGAAAGGACATGATAAAAACAGTCTATGCTGGCTGTAAGAAAACAAACCTCAGATTAATGTATGTATGTAAATTGGGGTGACATTCACTGAGACCTAAAAGATCTATTGTGCCCCCTTACTTCTACTTAGTTCCTGAGGAATGTCTCAGAGACTAGTAGCTCCTTTAGTCCTATTTCCCGGAGGAATTTTAGGATATCTGCAGGCTTCAACTTAGGTAAATGTCCCGCTTCTATCCAGTAATCTCCAAGGTGTTGTGCCCTAGGATTCTGAATTGCTGTGCAGTTCGCAAGTATGTGGATGGAAGTTTCTTCTTCCATACCACAGAATCTACATTCTTCTTCCTCCACTATTTTGAGCTTTTTCAGGTGCCCATTCAGGCGACAATGTCCCGTAAGGATGCCTCTTACTCTTAGTGCAGTTTTACTTTGACTTATGCATTCATTTGATCTCAACAGGTGGTAGTCACCCAGAAGAATCTTTGATTGCCTAAGTCCTAGATCTTTCCAATGGTCAGATCTTCTCTTTTCTTCGGCTTTGCCTATTTCTTCCAATATTACATTGGAGCTGATACCGCAAAAGGGTTCCGGCCCCCAAAAGGGTGTTCCAGTCCCCCTCTTTGCTAGTTAATCTGCTATTTCATTTCCTTCTATCCATGTTTGTCCTGGAATCCACAGTAAGGTGACTATATTGTTCTCGCCTAGTTCATTCAGTTTGCCTAGGCATTCCCACACCATTTTGGAACTGATTACACAAGAGCTCAGTGCTTTAATGGCTGCTTGACTATCCGACATTATGATAATCCTTTGCCTTCTATATCCTTTATCAATATTGAACTGGGCACACTTTCTTATGGCGTGAATTTCCGCTTGAAAGATACTCGGGGTTTTTCCCAAGCTTTCAGAGTGTTTGGTTCCTGGCCCGTACACTCCTATCCCAGTTCTATTGCTTTTGAGCCATCTGTGTACCACTGAATGGCATTCTTTCCAAGTCTGGTAATGGTATTTGGATCCCATTCCTTCTTGTTGCTCAATTCCGTTACGAATTTCTTTGAAACGTTTTACTTTTTCATCATACCATCTTGTGGCATGTCCCAGGTTTTCTGATTTCTAAGAAGTAAGGAGGTGGTTTTTTTTAATGATTCCCTCTCTACTTAGTCTGTATCTTGTTCTTTCTGCAACACTTTCCACCACCATATGTAGTGGTGTGAGGTTGAGAATAACTTCCATGGCTGCCGTTGGGCATGTTCTCATTGCTCCTGTAATGCACATACAGGCTAGTCTTTGAATTTTTGAGAGGTTTTCTCTCGTTGTCAATAGGCTAGTTCTACTACTCCACGCAATGGCCATAAGTGATAATTGGTCTCCCTATGGCAGTGTACATCCAGCTCAGGATTTTTGGGTTGCACCCCCAATTTCTCCCTACCAGATTCCTGCACACCATTAGAGCCATTTTTGCTTTGCATATAATCTCCTTTTCGTGTTTATTCCACAGGAGTTTACTGTCTAGAGTCAAACCTAGATACTTGACTTCATGTCTCCATTCAACCTCGCTCCCATCAAGTTTAATGGTTTTGAGGTTGAGCTTTCTTTTCTTAGTGAAGGCTATTAAGATGGTTTTCGTGGGGTTGATGTTAAGTCCCACTTGCCTACACCAGCTATTTGTATAGTTCAGACCCTTTTGTACGATGTCACAAAGGGTATTTTCGAATTTTGCCCTGGCTGTTATGACAATATCATCAGCATATCCTTGGCAGGATATTCCGAGGTCAGTCAAACCACACAGGAGTTCGTCAACCGTCAGGCTCCACATATTGTCAAAAGCTCCTTCTATATCCAAAAAGGCGCATACTACGGCTTCTTGGTTGTCTAGAGCACCTCGGATATCCTCCGTCAGTTGTACCAGTGCAGTCTCCGTAGATCTGCCTGCCCGGTAAGCATGCTGATGCGGGTGGAGAGGTAGTCTCTCTAGGATTTCCGCTCTAATATAATTGTCAATAGCTTTTTCCATCGTTTTTAACACAAACGATGTTAGGCTAATTGGTCTGAAGGATTTGGGGTTTGTTGTGTCCCTTTTTCCATCTTTTGGAATGAAGGTTACTATTGCCCTTCTCCATGCTTCTGGTATATAACCCAGTTCTAAGCTGCTTCGACTGATCCTAATCAAATGTGGTAGAATTTCGTCTTGTCCTTGCTGGAGCAATGCTGGGAAAATTCCATCAGCTCCCGGTGCCTTGAATGGAGAAAAGGTGTTCATAGCCCATTTTAACCGTTCGTTACTACAAATGTGCTTAGCCATTGTAGTACTTTCTCTCGAAGGTCTGTTATGACCTTCAAGAGGATTATCTCCCCTATTTGGGCTACTCCCAGGAAAATGAGTTTCTAGTAAGAGTTTCTCTCTTCCTCATTTTCGGTATATTTACCGTCTGGCTTCATCAAAGCCATATCTGTGTTGACCCTTCTTTTTGCCATGACTTTGTAAAGTCTTGCCGCAGCAGGTGTTGTATTTATATCTTCACAGAATTTTCTGAAGCTATTTCTTTTAGCTTTTCTAATTTCCTTATAGTAGGTGTTTCTCACCTCGGGGTATCTCTGCCAGTCTCCGGTGAATTTTGCTCTATTAAAAAGGTCCCGGGTTTGAGATCTTAATTCTGACAGATGTTCATTCCACCAGGGTGCATCTCTGCTGCTTCGTTGTTCTTGAAGAGGGCAGCTCGATTCAAATGCATCGATTATTGCCCTGTTCAAGTCCTCAAGCTCATTTTCCAGAACTAGATGGTGCTTAGCCCTCTCTTTTCTCTGGATATGTGCTAGGTTTTCTTTCAGACAGGTGTTATAGTTGTCCCAATCTGTTTTTCTTGGTTTTCTTCTGGGGCTCACCTCAGGTTTGCCTAGTTCTAACTTGAATGTTATGATGCTATGATCGGAGAGAGATGGTTCGCCCGAAACTCTCCAATCTTTTACTATATGTTTTAGATCCTGTGTTGCCAGTGTGACATCTAAAACTTCTTGCCTTACCCTTATTACAAATGTGGGGGTATTCCCTATATTGTGAATATTAAGGTTTTTATTAAGGATATATTCTAAAAGTTGCTCACCTCTCTGGTTGGTATTGCTACTGCCCCAAACAGTATTGTGTGCATTGGTGAATGGTGACAAGTATTTGGATCTACTAAATAACAAAATTATTCCTGCACTTCAACAGAATAGGCAATTACCACAAAATGTTTGGTTTCAACAAGATGGAGCACCTCCCCACTATGATAGACGGGTTAGGGATTTTCTGGATGCGAATTTTCCAAATCGATGGATTGGACGTAGAGGATTCATAGAATGGCCTGCTCGTTCTCCGGATCTTAGCCCGTTAAATTTTTTTCTTTGGGGTTATCTAAAATCACGTGTTTACGTTAGACGACCAACAAACTTACAGGAATTGAGACAAAGAATTATTGATGAATGTGAACTAATACGTGGAGCAGTCTTGGAAAGAGTGACTCAAGAATTTGTTAATAAGATGGCATATTGTCAGCAAGTAAACGGCGAGGATTTTGAACATTTGAAGTAATTTTGTTTCTCGTTCTAAAATAATAAAATGTACACCTATTGTACAACTAACAGTGAGTTATTCCTCGCTTTTACAATTTTTTTTACACTAAACTCAGTATGTATGAATTCAAAATAACAAGCTCTTACAAAATCTGTAAAAATATATAGGGTGTCCCATTTAAATTAAAGAAGTTGATGGCATTTCCGGTTAAACCGGAAGTATATTATTAACAAAAAAATGATGATCAGATGCATTTTGTTCCATTAGGTACTGCAAATTTTCATAAATATCATTCTTTTCGTTTAAAAGATATTTACTTGGTTCCATACTTTATCCCAACCCTGTATAATACGGCTATTGTATTGGGGGATTTTTAATATTGACTGGGGTCGAAGACTTTTATTTAGACAACACGGTGTCCTTTTAGTAATTTTGACAAATTCTGATAATTTGAATTATAAATTCGGATAATTTTTATTTTTGCAACTGTAACACTAGACTATATATATTTCATATATATATATTTCACAAATCACACAAGTTTATTGCTATACATTCTTGTTTATAACAACAACTAAAGAATATTAAGGATGTTGTTAAGAGAAACGAATTTTTAAACAACACAACGAATACTGGAAAAAGTAGCAATTCTAGATATACCAAATTGGTCACACTATTGATTTGAATTAAATAAAAAGTTAGTAAACGGCTGGATTCGACGGTTCTACTCTGATCTGATGTTTAAGCAGATTAGACTTTGATAACATATCTTTTGACAGTTGACACGTATGGTATCGATAATTGGTTTTCGATTCAAAATATCGATTGTTACTACAAAAATACAACTACATCGACATGGACACACCCACCCAGGGCTCTTGTTTGCTTCTGTCGACTGCATTTGTTTGACTATATTATGTGTGCACCGTTTACGCAATTGCGATAAAAAATAACCGTCGTCTGCCGTCTACTCTTCGCACATATTAAGTGCATATGAAGAGTACTTCCTTTGTACCACGTTTCAGCTTTTACAATTGAAAAATGACAAGAACATGAATTTTCAAAAAAATGTCTAATTTTCCGGTCGCTCAACATTCGTTGTTTAGCGAAAATTGTCAAAAAGCAGACATGTCTCCTGAAATATATAGCTTGATGTCCGAAGAATTTTTAGCGAAATTAAGTAAAACAGATTACGAAATTTGTAGCATCGAACGAGCAACAATATATCAAAGTGATTCAAGAACGAGGTTAGAAATGAGGCGAAAATAATTAAAGGCACCCAATTTTGTTAGAGTTTGCAAACGAAAACCTCACATTAACAGTGATAAATTTGTTGAAAATCTATTATATCAAAAAGGAAATTTAAATTCCAAATCCTTAAGTCACGGCAAAACTTACGAAGACGTAGCACGGAAGGAGTTAGAAATAATAAAAAAAGTTAAAATCGAATCCCTTCTATTGTTCATAGATAAGAGACACAATTACTTAGGTGCAACACCGGACGGTCCGATTGACAGTAACATTATTGTTGAGATTAAATGTCCATATTGGTATTACCATGAAAACAAATATTCTATCTAACTACTCTATTTAAAACGGTTAAAATGCAAAGATGTTTCGGGTCGAATGGTTTACAACGGTACTCGATTCGATCATAAATTACCCACTCTCGGGGGCAACCGCATTTTATTGTAGCATCTTTACTTGTTGCTGGTCTTGGCAGCTACCCTCTAAAACTGAAATTTCAAGGTCATTTGTGGAACGAATAGCTGCTATTTCATTAAACGTTCAAAATTACGTCCTTCATTTTTGCATTTCATTTGGTTGGTTATCTTCCTCAGCAAAAATCTATTAAGAGACAACTCACTGCAAGCCGTTTCTATCCTTTCTCTGAGTTCACCCACCGTATTGACTGGTGTAGAATATACTTTTTGTTTTAATATTCCCCACACGGCATAATCCATTGGATTACATTCAGGAGACCGTGCTGGCCATTTGACCGGAGCATCTACTTCACGGCCTATGCATTTCCCCGTAAGGTTTTCATTTAGCCATTTCCTATGGTTGATACTATGTCAAATTATATGGTTCCTGGACCCAGGTGCATATTTAAGCCCCAAATTGCTGTAGTCAATGAAAGTGTAACTTCAAGTAGTTGTCTTGCTAAACCAAATAACAATAAACTACTCGAATGTTATTTTTATCCTGAAGAGTTATCTGTTCAAATTTGTTTTGAGTTATGTTTTTTTTATTTATTTTTATCCTGAAGAGTTACCTGTGCAAATTTGTCTTGAGTTATGTTTTTTTATTTATTTTTCTCCTGAAGAGTTTTATCTGTTCAAATAAGTTTTGTGTTATGATTTGTATTTATTTTTATCCTGAAGAGTTATCTGTTCAAATTTGTTTTGAGTTATGTTTTTTTTAATAATTTTTTTCCTGAAGAGTTATCTGTTCAAATAAATTTTGTGTTATGATTTTTATTTATTTTTATCCTGAAGAGTTATTTGTTCAAATAAGTTTTGTGTTATGATTTTTATTTATTGTTATCCTGAAGTGATCTGTTCAAATTTGTTTTGTGTTATGATTTTTATTTATTTTTATCTTGAAGTGTTATCTGTTCAAATTTGTTTTGTGTTATGATTTTTATTTATTTTTAACCTGAAGTGTTATCTGTTCAAATTTGTTTTAAGTTATGATTTTTATTTATTTTTATCCTGAAGTGTTATCTGTTCAAATCTGTTTTGAGTTATGTTTTTTTTTATTTATTTTTATCCTGAAGAGCTACCTGTTCAAATATGTTTTGAGTTATGTTTTTTTAATTTATTTTTCTCCTGAAGAGCTTTATCTGTTCAAATAAGTTTTGTGTTATGATTTTTATTTATTTTTATCCTGAAGAAGTATCTGTTCAAATTTGTTTTGTGTTATGATTTTTATTTATTTTTATCCTGAAGTGTTATCTGTTCAAATTTGTTTTGAGTTATGTTTTTTTTATTTATTTTTATCCTGAAGAGTTATCTGTTCGAATAACTTTTGTGTTATGATTTTTATTTATCTTTATCCTGAAGAGTTATTTGTTCAAATAAGTTTTGTGTTATGATTTTTATTTATTGTTATCCTGAAGTGTTATCTGTTCAAATAACTTTTGTGTTATGATTTTTATTTATTTTTATCCTGAAGAGTTATTTGTTCAAATTTGTTTTGTGTTATGTTTTTTATTTATTTTTATCCTGGAGAGAGTTATCTGTTCAAATTTGTTTTGTGTTATGATTTTTATTTATTTTTATCCTGAAGAGTTATCTGTTCAAATTTGTTTTGTGTTATGATTTTTATTTATTTTTATGCTGAAGTGTTATCTGTTCAAATTTGTTTTGAGTTATGTTTTCTTTATTTATTTTTATCCTGAAGAGTTATCTGTTCAAATAAATTTTGTGTTATGATTTTAATTTATTTTTATCCTGAAGAGTTATTTGTTCAAATAAGTTTTGTGTTATGATTTTTATTTATTTTTATCCTGAAGTGTTATCTGTTCAAATTTGTTTTGAGTTATGTTTTTTTTATTTATTTTTATCCTAAAGAGTTATCTGTTCAAATAAATTTTGTGTTATGATTTTTATTTATTTTTATCCTGAAGAGTTATTTGTTCAAATAAGTTTTGTGTTATGATTTTTATTTATTTTTATCCTGAAGTGTTATCTGTTCAAATTTGTTTTGTGTTATGTTTTTTATTTACTTTTATCCTGAAGAGTTTTATCTGTTAAAATAAGTTTTGTGTTATGATTTTTATTTATTTTTATCCTGAGGTGTTATCTGTTCAAATTTGTTTTGAGTTGTTTTTTTTTTATTTATTTTTATCCTGAAGAGTTACCTGTGCAAATTTGTTTTGAGTTATGTTTTTTTTATTTATTTTTATCCTGAAGAGTTATCTGTTCAAATTTTTTTTCTGTTATTTTTTTTATATATGTTTATCCTGAAGAGTTTTATCTATTCAAATAAGTTTTGTGTTATTTTTTTTATCCCGAAGAGTTATCTGTTCAAATAAGTTTTGTGTTATGATTTTTATTTAATTTTATCCTGAAGAGAGTTATCTGCTCAAATTTGTTTTGTGTTATGTTTTCATTTATTTTTATCCTGAAGAGTTTTCCGTTCAAATTTGTTTTGTGTTATGTCTTTTATTTATTTTTATCCTGAAGAGTTTTATCTGTTCAAATAAGTTTTGTATTATGATTTTTATTTATTTTTATCCTGAAGAGTTTTATCTGTTCAAATAAGTTTTGTGTTATGATTTTTATTTATTTTTATCCTGAAGAGTTACCTGTGCAAATTTGTTTTGAGTTATGTTTTTTTTTATTTATTTTTATCCTGAAGAGTTACCTGTGCAAATTTTTTTTGAGTTGTGTTTTTTTATTTATTTTTATCCTGAAGAGTTATTTGTTCAAATTTGTTTTGTGTTATGTTTTTTATTTATTTTTATCAAGAAGAGAGTTATTTGTTCAAATTTGTTTTGAGTTATGTTTTTTTTATTAATTTTTATCCTGAAGAGTTACCTGTTCAAATTTGTTTTGTGTTATGATTTTTATATATTTTTATCCTGAAGAACTATCTGTTCAAATTTGTTTTGAGTTATGTTTTTTTTATTTATTTTTATCCTGAAGAGTTATCTGTTCAAATTTGTTTTGAGTTAGTTTTTTTTATTTATTTTTATCCTGAAGAGTTTTCTGTTCAAATAAGTTTTGTATTATATGCTTTTTATTTATTTTTATCCTGAAGAGTTTTATCTGTTCAAATAAGTTTTGTGTTATATGCTTTTTATTTATTCTTATCCTGAAGAGTTTCATCTGTTCAAATAAGTATTGTATTATGATTTTTTTTATTTTTATCCTGAAGAGAGTTATCTGTTCAAATTTGCTTTGTGTTATATGCTTTTTATTTATTTTTATCCTGAAGAGTTTTATCTGTTCAAATAAGTTTTGTGTTATGATTTTTATTTATTTTTATCCTGAAGAGATTTATCTGTTCAAATAAGTTTTGTCTTATGTTTTTTATTTATTTTTATTCTGAAGAGTTATCTGTTAAAATTTTTTTTGTGTTATGATTTTTATCCTGAAGAGTTATCGGTTCAAATTTGTTTTGAGTTATGTTTTTTTTAATTTTTTTTTTATCCTGAAGATTTTTATCTGTTCAAATTTGTGTTAGGTTTTTTATTTATTTTTATCCTGAAGTGTTATCTGTTCAAATAAGTTTTGTGTTACGATTTTTATTTATTTTTATCCTGAAGTGTTATCTGTTCAAATTTGTTTTGAGTTATGTTTTTTTATTTATTTTTATCCTGAAGAGTTATCTGATCAAATAACTTTTGTGTTATGATTTTTATTTATTTTTATCCTGAAGAGTTATCTGTTCAAATAACTTTTGTGTTATGAGTTTTATTTATTTTTATCCTGAAGAGTTATTTGTTCAAATTTGTTTTGTGTTATGTTTTTTATTTATTTTTATCCTGAAGAGTTTTATCTGTTCAAATAAGTTTTGTGTTATGATTTTTATTTATTTTTATCCTGAAGAGTTTTATCTGTTCAAATAAGTTTTGTGTTATGATTTTTATTTATTTTTATCCTGAAGAGTTATCTGTTCAAATTTGTTTTGTGTTAGGATTTTTATTTATTTTTATCCTGAAGTGTTATCTGTTCAAATAAGTTTTGTGTTATGATTTTTATTTATTTTTATCCTGAAGAGTTTTATCTGTTCAAATAAGTTTTGTTTTATGATTTTTATTTATTTTTATCCTTAAGAGTTATCTGTTCAAATTTGTTTTGTGTTATGATTTTTATTTATTTTTATCCTGAAGTGTTATCTGTTCAAATTTGTTTTGAGTTATGTTTTTTTATTTATTTTTATCCTGAAGAGTTACGTGTGCAAATTTGTTTTGAGTTGTGCTCTTTTATTTATTTTTATCCTGAAGAGTTATTAGTTCAAATTTGTTTTGTGATATGTTTTTAATTTATTTTTATCAAGAAGAGAGTTATTTGTTCAAATTTGTTTTGTGTTATGTTTTTTATTTATTTTTATCCTGAAGAGTTACCTGTGCAAATTTGTTTTGATTTGTGTTTTTTTATTTATTTTTATCCTGAAGAGTTATTTGTTCAATTTGTTTTGTGTTATGTTTTTCATTTATTTTTATCAAGAAGAGAGTTATTTGTTCAAATTTGTTTTGTGTTATGATTTCTATTTATTTTTATCCTGAAGTGTTATCGGTTCAAATAAGTTTTGTGTTATGATTTTTATTTATTTCTATCCTGAAGAGTTTTATCTGTTCAAATAAGTTTTGTGTAATAATTTTTATTTATTTTTATCCTGAAGTGATCCGTTCAAATTTGTTTTGTGTTATGTTTTTTATTCATTTTTGTCCTGAAGAGTTATCTGTTCAAATTTGTTTTGTGTTATGATTTTTATTTATTTTTATCCTGAAGAGTTATCTGTTCAAATTTGTTTTGAGTTATGTTTTTTTTATTTATTTTCATCCTGAAGAGATTTATCTGTTCAAATAAGTTTTGTCGTATGTTTTTCATTTATTTTTATTCTGAAGAGTTATCTGTTCAAATAAGTTTTGAGTTATATGCTTTTTATTTATTTTTATCCTGAAGAGTTTCATCTGTTCAAATAAGTATTGTATTATGATTTTTTTTATTTTTATCCTGAAGAGAGTTATCTGTTCAAATTTGCTTTGTGTTATATGCTTTTTATTTATTTTTATCCTGAAGAGTTTTATCTGTTCAAATAAGTTTTGTGTTATGATTTTTATTTATTTTTATCCTGAAGAGATTTATCTGTTCAAATAAGTTTTGTCTTATGTTTTTTATTTATTTTTATTCTGAAGAGTTATCTGTTAAAATTTTTTTTGTGTTATGATTTTTATCCTGAAGAGTTATCGGTTCAAATTTGTTTTGAGTTATGTTTTTTTAAATTTTTTTTTTTATCCTGAAGATTTTTATCTGTTCAAATAAGTTTTGTATTATGATTTTTATTTATTTTTATCCTGAAGAGAGTTATCTGTTCAAATTTGTGTTAGGTTTTTTATTTATTTTTATCCTGAAGTGTTATCTGTTCAAATAAGTTTTGTGTTATATGCTTTTTATTTATTTTTATCCTGAAGAGTTATCTGTTCAAATTTATACTGTATTGTATTATATTTCATTTAGCCATTCCCTATGGTTGATACTATGTCAACTTATATGGTTCCTGGACCCAGAAGCATATTTAAGCCCCAAATTGCTGTAGTCAATGAAAGTATAACTTCAAGTAGTTGTCTTGCTAAACCAAATAACAATAAACTACTTGAATGTTATTTTTATCCTGAAGAGTTATCTGTACAAATAAGTTTTGTGTTACGATTTTTATCCTGAAGTATTATCTGTTCAAATTTGTTTTGAGTTATGTTTTTTATTTATTTTTATCCTGAAGAGAGTTATCTGTTCAAATTTGTTTTGTGTAATGATTTTTATTTATTTTTATCCTGAAAAGTTATCTGTTCAAATTTGTTTTGTGTTATGATTTTTATTTATTTTTATCCTGAAGTGTTATCTGTTCAAATTTGTTTTGAGTTATGTTTTTTTATTTATTTTTATCCTGAAGAGTTATCTGATCAAATAACTTTTGTGTTATGATTTTTATTTATTTTTATCCTGAAGAGTTATCTGTTCAAATAACTTTTGTGTTATGAGTTTTATTTATTTTTATCCTGAAGAGTTATTTGTTCAAATTTGTTTTGTGTTATGTTTTTTATTTATTTTTATCCTGAAGAGTTTTATCTGTTCAAATAAGTTTTGTGTTATGATTTTTATTTATTTTTATCCTGAAGAGTTTTATCTGTTCAAATAAGTTTTGTGTTATGATTTTTATTTATTTTTATCCTGAAGAGTTATCTGTTCAAATTTGTTTTGTGTTAGGATTTTTATTTATTTCTATCCTGAAGTGTTATCTGTTCAAATAAGTTTTGTGTTATGATTTTTATTTATTTTTATCCTGAAGAGTTTTATCTGTTCAAATAAGTTTTGTTTTATGATTTTTATTTATTTTTATCCTTAAGAGTTATCTGTTCAAATTTGTTTTGTGTTATGATTTTTATTTATTTTTATCCTGAAGTGTTATCTGTTCAAATTTGTTTTGAGTTATGTTTTTTTATTTATTTTTATCCTTAAGAGTTACCTGTGCAAATTTGTTTTGAGTTGTGTTTTTTTATTTATTTTTATCCTGAAGAGTTATTAGTTCAAATTTGTTTTGTGTTATGTTTTTTATTTATTTTTATCCTGAAGAGTTACCTGTGCAAATTTGTTTTGAGTTGTGTTTTTTTATTTATTTTTATCCTGAAGAGTTATTTGTTCAATTTGTTTTGTGTTATGTTTTTCATTTATTTTTATCAAGAAGAGAGTTATTTGTTCAAATTTGTTTTGTGTTATGATTTTTATTTATTTTTATCCTGAAGTGTTATCTGTTCAAATAAGTTTTGTGTAATAATTTTTATTTATTTTTATCCTGAAGTGATCCGTTCAAATTTGTTTTGTGTTATGTTTTTTATTCATTTTTGTCCTGAAGAGTTATCTGTTCAAATTTGTTTTGTGTTATGATTTTTATTTATTTTTATCCTGAAAAGTTATCTGTTCAAATTTGTTTTGAGTTATGTTTTTTTTATTTATTTTCATCCTGAAGAGATTTATCTGTTCAAATAAGTTTTGTCTTATGTTCTTCATTTATTTTTATTCTGAAGAGTTATCTGTTCAAATTTGTTTTGTGTTATGATTTTTATTTATTTTTATCCTGAAGAGTTTTATCTGTTCAAATAAGTTTTGTGTTATGCTTTTCATTTATTTTTATCCTGAAGAGTTTCATCTGTTCAAATAAGATTTGTATTATGATTTTTTTTATTTTTATCCTGAAGAGAGTTATCTGTTCAAATTTGTTTTGAGTTAGTTTTTTTCATTTATTTTTATCCTGAAGAGTTTCATCTGTTCAAATAAGTATTGTATTATGATTTTTTTTATTTTTATCCTGAAGAGAGTTATCTGTTCAAATTTGCTTTGTGTTATATGCTTTTTATTTATTTTTATCCTGAAGAGTTTTATCTGTTCAAATAAGTTTTGTGTTATGATTTTTATTTATTTTTATCCTTAAGAGATTTATCTGTTCAAATAAGTTTTGTCTTGTTTTTTATTTATTTTTATTCTGAAGAGTTATCTGTTAAAATTTTTTTTGTGTTATGATTTTTATCCTGAAGAGTTATCGGTTCAAATTTGTTTTGAGTTATGTTTTTTTTCTATTTATATTTATCCTGAAGATTTTTATCTGTTCAAATAAATTTTGTATTATGATTTTTATTTATTTTTATCCTGAAGAGAGTTATCTGTTCATATTTGTTATGTGTTATATGCTTTTTATTTATTTTTATCCTGAAGAGTTTTATCTGTTCAAATAAGTTTTGTGTTATGATTTTTATTTATATTTATCCTGAAGAGTGACCTGTTCGAATTTGTTTTGTCTTATGATTTTTATTTATTTTTATCCTGAAGAGTTATATGTTCAAATTTGTTTTTAGTTATGTTTTTTTTATTTATTTCTATCCTGAAGGGATTCATCTGTTCAAATTTGTTTTGAGTTATGTTTTTTTTATTTATTTTCATCCTGAAGATTTTTATCTGTTCAAATAAGTTTTGTGTTATATGCTTTTTATTTATTTTTATCCTGAAGAGTTATCTGTTCAAATTTATACTGTATTGTATTATATTACATTTAGCCATTCCCTATGGTTGACACTATGTCAACTTATATGGTTCCTGGACCCAGAAGCATATTTAAGCCCCAAATTGCTGTAGTCAATGGAAGTATAACTTCAAGTAGTTGTCTTGCTAAACCAAATAACAATAAACTACTTGAATGTTATTTTTATCCTGAAGAGTTATCTGTACAAATAAGTTTTGTGTTACGATTTTTATTTATTTTTATCCTGAAGTATTATCTGTTCAAATTTGTGTTGAGTTATATTTTTCATTTATTTTTATCCTGAAGAGAGTTATCTGTTCAAATTTGTTTTGTGTAATGATTTTTATTTATTTCTATCCTGAAGAGTTTTATCTGTTCAAATAAGTTTTGTGTAATAATTTTTATTTATTTTTATCCTGAAGTGATCCGTTCAAATTTGTTTTGTGTTATGATTTCTATTTATTTTTATCCTGAAGTGTTATCTGTTCAAATAAGTTTTGTGTTATGATTTTTATTTATTTCTATCCTGAAGAGTTTTATCTGTTCAAATAAGTTTTGTGTAATAATTTTTATTTATTTTTATCCTGAAGTGATCCGTTCAAATTTGTTTTGTGTTATGTTTTTTATTCATTTTTGTCCTGAAGAGTTATCTGTTCAAATTTGTTTTGTGTTATGATTTTTATTTATTTTTATCCTGAAGAGTTATCTGTTCAAATTTGTTTTGAGTTATGTTTTTTTTATTTATTTTCATCCTGAAGAGATTTATCTGTTCAAATAAGTTTTGTCTTATGTTTTTCATTTATTTTTATTCTGAAGAGTTATCTGTTCAAATTTGTTTTGTGTTATGATTTTTATTTATTTTTATCCTGAAGAGTTTCATCTGTTCAAATAAGTTTTGTATTATGATTTTTTTTATTTTTATCCTGAAGAGAGTTATCTGTTCAAATTTGTTTTGAGTTAGTTTTTTTTATTTATTTTTATCCTTAGGAGTTTTATCTGTTCAAATAAGTTTTGTATTATGATTTTTATTTATTTTTATCCTGAAGAGTTTTATCTGTTCAAATAAGTTTTGTGTTATATGCTTTTTATTTATTTTTATCCTGAAGAGTTTCATCTGTTCAAATAAGTATTGTATTATGATTTTTTTTATTTTTATCCTGAAGAGAGTTATCTGTTCAAATTTGCTTTGTGTTATATGCTTTTTATTTATTTTTATCCTGAAGAGTTTTATCTGTTCAAATAAGTTTTGTGTTATGATTTTTATTTATTTTTATCCTTAAGAGATTTATCTGTTCAAATAAGTTTTGTCTTGTTTTTTATTTATTTTTATTCTGAAGAGTTATCTGTTAAAATTTTTTTTGTGTTATGATTTTTATCCTGAAGAGTTATCGGTTCAAATTTGTTTTGAGTTATGTTTTTTTTCTATTTATATTTATCCTGAAGATTTTCATCTGTTCAAATAAATTTTGTATTATGATTTTTATTTATTTTTATCCTGAAGAGAGTTATCTGTTCAAATTTGTTATGTGTTATATGCTTTTTATTTATTTTTATCCTGAAGAGTTTTATCTGTTCAAATAAGTTTTGTGTTATGATTTTTATTTATATTTATCCTGAAGAGTGACCTGTTCGAATTTGTTTTGTCTTATGATTTTTATTTATTTTTATCCTGAAGAGTTATCTGTTCAAATTTGTTTTTAGTTATGTTTTTTTTATTTATTTTTATCCTGAAAGGATTCATCTGTTCAAATTTGTTTTGAGTTATGTTTTTTTTATTTATTTTCATCCTGAAGAGTTATCTGTTCAAATTTATACTGTATTGTATTATATTACATTTAGCCATTCCCTATGGTTGACACTATGTCAACTTATATGGTTCCTGGACCCAGAAGCATATTTAAGCCCCAAATTGCTGTAGTCAATGGAAGTATAACTTCAAGTAGTTGTCTTGCTAAACCAAATAACAATAAACTACTTGAATGTTATTTTTATCCTGAAGAGTTATCTGTACAAATAAGTTTTGTGTTACGATTTTTATTTATTTTTATCCTGAAGTATTATCTGTTCAAATTTGTTTTGAGTTATATTTTTCATTTATTTTTATCCTGAAGAGAGTTATCTGTTCAAATTTGTTTTGTGTAATGATTTTTATTTATTTTTATCCTGAAAAGTTATCTGTTCAAATTTGTTTTGTGTTATGATTTTTATTTATTTTTATCCTGAAGTGTTATCTGTTCAAATTTGTTTTGAGTTATGTTTTTTTATTTATTTTTATCCTGAAGAGTTATCTGATCAAATAACTTTTGTGTTATGATTTTTATTTATTTTTATCCTGAAGAGTTATCTGTTCAAATAACTTTTGTGTTATGAGTTTTATTTATTTTTATCCTGAAGAGTTATTTGTTCAAATTTGTTTTGTGTTATGTTTTTTATTTATTTTTATCCTGAAGAGTTTTATCTGTTCAAATAAGTTTTGTGTTATGATTTTTATTTATTTTTATCCTGAAGAGTTTTATCTGTTCAAATAAGTTTTGTGTTATGATTTTTATTTATTTTTATCTTGAAGTGTTATCTGTTCAAATTTGTTTTGTGTTATGTTTTTTATTTATTTTTATCCTGAAGAGTTTTATCTGTTCAAATAAGTTTTGTTTTATGATTTTTATTTATTTTTATCCTGAAGAGTTATCTGTTCAAATTTGTTTTGTGTTATGATTTTCATTTATTTTTATCCTGAAGTGTTATCTGTTCAAATTTGTTTTGAGTTATGTTTTTTTATTTATTTTTATCCTGAAGAGTTATTAGTTCAAATTTGTTTTGTGTTATGTTTTTTATTTATTTTTATCAAGAAGAGAGTTATTTGTTCAAATTTGTTTTGTGTTATGTTTTTTATTTATTTCTATCCTGAAGAGTTATCTGTTCGAATTTGTTTTGTGTTATGATTTTTATTTATTTTTATCCTGAAGAGTTTTATCTGTTCAAATAAGTTTTGTGTCATTATTTTTATTTATTTTTATCCTGAAGTGATCCGTTCAAATTTGTTTTGTGTTATGTTTTTTGTTCATTTTTGTCCTGAAGAGTTATCTGTTCAAATAAGTTTTGTGTTATGATTTTTATTTATTTTTATCCTGAAGTGTTATCTGTTCAAATTTGTTTTGTGTTATGTTTTTTATTTATTTTTATCCTGAAGAGTTATCTGTTCAAATTTGTTTTGTGTTATGTTTTTTATTTATTTTTATTATTGAAGAGTTTTATCTGTTCAAATAAGTTTTGTGTCATAATTTTTATTCATTTTTATCCTGAAGTGATCTGTTCAAATTTGTTTTGTGTTATGTTTTTTATTCATTTTTATCCTGAAGAGTTTTATCTGTCCAAATAAGTTTTGTGTTATATGCTTTTTATTTATTTTTATCCTGAAGAGTTATCTGTTCAGATAAGTTTTGTGTTATGATTTTTATTTATTTTTATCCTGAAGTGTTATCTGTTCAAATTTGTTTTGTGCTATGTTTTTTATTTATTTCTATCCTGAAGAGTTATCTGTTCAAATTTGTTTTGTGTTATGATTTTTATTTATTTTTATACTGAAGAGTTATCTGTTCAAATTTGTTTTGAGTTATGTTTTTTTTATTTATTTTTATCCTGAAGAGATTTATCTGTTCAAATGAGTTTTGTCTTATGTTTTTCATTTATTTTTATTCTGAAGAGTTATCTGTTCAAATTTGTTTTGTGTTATGATTTTTATTTATTTTTATCCTGAAGAGTTTTATCTGTTCAAATAAGTTTTGTGTTATGCTTTTTATTTATTTTTATCCTGGAGAGTTTTATCTGTTCAAATAAGTTTTGTGTTATGATTTTTATTTGTTTTTATCCTGAAGAGAGTTATCTGTTCAAATTTATTTTGTGTTATGTTTTTTATTTATTTTTATCCTGATGAGTTTTATCTGTTCAAATAAGTTTTGTGTTATGATTTTTATTTATTTTTATCCTGAGAGAGTTATCTGTTCAAATTTGTTTTGTGTTGTGTTTTTTATTTATTTTTATCCTGAAGAGTTATCTGTTCAAATAAGATTTGTGTTATGCTTTTTATTTATTTTTATCCTGAAGAGTTTTATCTGTTCAAATGGGTTTTGTGTTATGCTTTTTATTTATTTTTATCCTGAAGAGTTATCTGTTCAAATTTGTTTTGAGTTATGTTTTTTTTATTTATTTTTATCCTGAAGAGTTACCTGTGCAAATTTGTCTTGAGTTATGTTTTTTTATTTATTTTTCTCCTGAAGAGTTTTATCTGTTCAAATAAGTTTTGTGTTATGATTTGTATTTATTTTTATCCTGAAGAGTTATCTGTTCAAATTTGTTTTGAGTTATGTTTTTTTTAATAATTTTTTTCCTGAAGAGTTATCTGTTCAAATAAATTTTGTGCTATGATTTTTATTTTTTTTTATCCTGAAGAGTTATTTGTTCAAATAAGTTTTGTGTTATGATTTTTATTTATTGTTATCCTGAAGTGATCTGTTCAAATTTGTTTTGTGTTATGATTTTTATTTATTTTTATCTTGAAGTGTTATCTGTTCAAATTTGTTTTGTGTTATGATTTTTATTTATTTTTAACCTGAAGTGTTATCTGTTCAAATTTGTTTTAAGTTATGATTTTTATTTATTTTTATCCTGAAGTGTTATCTGTTCAAATCTGTTTTGAGTTATGTTTTTTTTTATTTATTTTTATCCTGAAGAGCTACCTGTTCAAATTTGTTTTGAGTTATGTTTTTTTAATTTATTTTTCTCCTGAAGAGCTTTATCTGTTCAAATAAGTTTTGTGTTATGATTTTTATTTATTTTTATCCTGAAGAAGTATCTGTTCAAATTTGTTTTGTGTTATGATTTTTATTTATTTTTATCCTGAAGTGTTATCTGTTCAAATTTGTTTTGAGTTATGTTTTTTTTATTTATTTTTATCCTGAAGAGTTATCTGTTCGAATGACTTTTGTGTTATGATTTTTATTTATCTTTATCCTGAAGAGTTATTTGTTCAAATAAGTTTTGTGTTATGATTTTTATTTATTGTTATCCTGAAGTGTTATCTGTTCAAATAACTTTTGTGTTATGATTTTTATTTATTTTTATCCTGAAGAGTTATTTGTTCAAATTTGTTTTGTGTTATGTTTTTTATTTATTTTTATCCTGGAGAGAGTTATCTGTTCAAATTTGTTTTGTGTTATGATTTTTATTTATTTTTATCCTGAAGAGTTATCTGTTCAAATTTGTTTTGTGTTATGATTTTTATTTATTTTTATGCTGAAGTGTTATCTGTTCAAATTTGTTTTGTGTTATGTTTTTTATTCATTTTTATCCTGAAGAGTTTTATCTGTCCAAATAAGTTTTGTGTTATATGCTTTTTATTTATTTTTATCCTGAAGTGTTATCTGTTCAAATTTGTTTTGTGTTATGTTTTTTATTTATTTTTATCCTGAAGAGTTATCTGTTCAAATTTGTTTTGTGTTATGTTTTTTATTTATTTTTATTATTGAAGAGTTTTATCTGTTCAAATAAGTTTTGTGTCATAATTTTTATTCATTTTTATCCTGAAGTGATCTGTTCAAATTTGTTTTGTGTTATGTTTTTTATTCATTTTTATCCTGAAGAGTTTTATCTGTCCAAATAAGTTTTGTGTTATATGCTTTTTATTTATTTTTATCCTGAAGAGTTATCTGTTCAGATAAGTTTTGTGTTATGATTTTTATTTATTTTTATCCTGAAGTGTTATCTGTTCAAATTTGTTTTGTGCTATGTTTTTTATTTATTTCTATCCTGAAGAGTTATCTGTTCAAATTTGTTTTGTGTTATGATTTTTATTTATTTTTATACTGAAGAGTTATCTGTTCAAATTTGTTTTGAGTTATGTTTTTTTTATTTATTTTTATCCTGAAGAGATTTATCTGTTCAAATGAGTTTTGTCTTATGTTTTTCATTTATTTTTATTCTGAAGAGTTATCTGTTCAAATTTGTTTTGTGTTATGATTTTTATTTATTTTTATCCTGATGAGTTTTATCTGTTCAAATAAGTTTTGTGTTATGCTTTTTATTTATTTTTATCCTGGAGAGTTTTATCTGTTCAAATAAGTTTTGTGTTATGATTTTTATTTGTTTTTATCCTGAAGAGAGTTATCTGTTCAAATTTATTTTGTGTTATGTTTTTTATTTATTTTTATCCTGATGAGTTTTATCTGTTCAAATAAGTTTTGTGTTATGATTTTTATTTATTTTTATCCTGAGAGAGTTATCTGTTCAAATTTGTTTTGTGTTGTGTTTTTGATTTATTTTTATCCTGAAGAGTTATCTGTTCAAATAAGATTTGTGTTATGCTTTTTATTTATTTTTATCCTGAAGAGTTTTATCTGTTCAAATGGGTTTTGTGTTATGCTTTTTATTTATTTTTATCCTGAAGAGTTATCTGTTCAAATTTGTTTTGAGTTATGTTTTTTTTATTTATTTTTATCCTGAAGAGTTACCTGTGCAAATTTGTCTTGAGTTATGTTTTTTTATTTATTTTTCTCCTGAAGAGTTTTATCTGTTCAAATAAGTTTTGTGTTATGATTTGTATTTATTTTTATCCTGAAGAGTTATCTGTTCAAATTTGTTTTGAGTTATGTTTTTTTTAATAATTTTTTTCCTGAAGAGTTATCTGTTCAAATAAATTTTGTGCTATGATTTTTATTTATTTTTATCCTGAAGAGTTATTTGTTCAAATAAGTTTTGTGTTATGATTTTTATTTATTGTTATCCTGAAGTGATCTGTTCAAATTTGTTTTGTGTTATGATTTTTATTTATTTTTATCTTGAAGTGTTATCTGTTCAAATTTGTTTTGTGTTATGATTTTTATTTATTTTTAACCTGAAGTGTTATCTGTTCAAATTTGTTTTAAGTTATGATTTTTATTTATTTTTATCCTGAAGTGTTATCTGTTCAAATCTGTTTTGAGTTATGTTTTTTTTTATTTATTTTTATCCTGAAGAGCTACCTGTTCAAATTTGTTTTGAGTTATGTTTTTTTAATTTATTTTTCTCCTGAAGAGCTTTATCTGTTCAAATAAGTTTTGTGTTATGATTTTTATTTATTTTTATCCTGAAGAAGTATCTGTTCAAATTTGTTTTGTGTTATGATTTTTATTTATTTTTATCCTGAAGTGTTATCTGTTCAAATTTGTTTTGAGTTATGTTTTTTTTATTTATTTTTATCCTGAAGAGTTATCTGTTCGAATGACTTTTGTGTTATGATTTTTATTTATCTTTATCCTGAAGAGTTATTTGTTCAAATAAGTTTTGTGTTATGATTTTTATTTATTGTTATCCTGAAGTGTTATCTGTTCAAATAACTTTTGTGTTATGATTTTTATTTATTTTTATCCTGAAGAGTTATTTGTTCAAATTTGTTTTGTGTTATGTTTTTTATTTATTTTTATCCTGGAGAGAGTTATCTGTTCAAATTTGTTTTGTGTTATGATTTTTATTTATTTTTATCCTGAAGAGTTATCTGTTCAAATTTGTTTTGTGTTATGATTTTTATTTATTTTTATGCTGAAGTGTTATCTGTTCAAATTTGTTTTGTGTTATGTTTTTTATTCATTTTTATCCTGAAGAGTTTTATCTGTCCAAATAAGTTTTGTGTTATATGCTTTTTATTTATTTTTATCCTGAAGTGTTATCTGTTCAAATTTGTTTTGTGTTATGTTTTTTATTTATTTTTATCCTGAAGAGTTATCTGTTCAAATTTGTTTTGTGTTATGTTTTTTATTTATTTTTATTATTGAAGAGTTTTATCTGTTCAAATAAGTTTTGTGTCATAATTTTTATTCATTTTTATCCTGAAGTGATCTGTTCAAATTTGTTTTGTGTTATGTTTTTTATTCATTTTTATCCTGAAGAGTTTTATCTGTCCAAATAAGTTTTGTGTTATATGCTTTTTATTTATTTTTATCCTGAAGAGTTATCTGTTCAGATAAGTTTTGTGTTATGATTTTTATTTATTTTTATCCTGAAGTGTTATCTGTTCAAATTTGTTTTGTGCTATGTTTTTTATTTATTTCTATCCTGAAGAGTTATCTGTTCAAATTTGTTTTGTGTTATGATTTTTATTTATTTTTATACTGAAGAGTTATCTGTTCAAATTTGTTTTGAGTTATGTTTTTTTTATTTATTTTTATCCTGAAGAGATTTATCTGTTCAAATGAGTTTTGTCTTATGTTTTTCATTTATTTTTATTCTGAAGAGTTATCTGTTCAAATTTGTTTTGTGTTATGATTTTTATTTATTTTTATCCTGATGAGTTTTATCTGTTCAAATAAGTTTTGTGTTATGCTTTTTATTTATTTTTATCCTGGAGAGTTTTATCTGTTCAAATAAGTTTTGTGTTATGATTTTTATTTGTTTTTATCCTGAAGAGAGTTATCTGTTCAAATTTATTTTGTGTTATGTTTTTTATTTATTTTTATCCTGATGAGTTTTATCTGTTCAAATAAGTTTTGTGTTATGATTTTTATTTATTTTTATCCTGAGAGAGTTATCTGTTCAAATTTGTTTTGTGTTGTGTTTTTTATTTATTTTTATCCTGAAGAGTTATCTGTTCAAATAAGATTTGTGTTATGCTTTTTATTTATTTTTATCCTGAAGAGTTTTATCTGTTCAAATGGGTTTTGTGTTATGCTTTTTATTTATTTTTATCCTGAAGAGTTATCTGTTCAAATTTGTTTTGAGTTATGTTTTTTTTATTTATTTTTATCCTGAAGAGTTACCTGTGCAAATTTGTCTTGAGTTATGTTTTTTTATTTATTTTTCTCCTGAAGAGTTTTATCTGTTCAAATAAGTTTTGTGTTATGATTTGTATTTATTTTTATCCTGAAGAGTTATCTGTTCAAATTTGTTTTGAGTTATGTTTTTTTTAATAATTTTTTTCCTGAAGAGTTATCTGTTCAAATAAATTTTGTGCTATGATTTTTATTTATTTTTATCCTGAAGAGTTATTTGTTCAAATAAGTTTTGTGTTATGATTTTTATTTATTGTTATCCTGAAGTGATCTGTTCAAATTTGTTTTGTGTTATGATTTTTATTTATTTTTATCTTGAAGTGTTATCTGTTCAAATTTGTTTTGTGTTATGATTTTTATTTATTTTTAACCTGAAGTGTTATCTGTTCAAATTTGTTTTAAGTTATGATTTTTATTTATTTTTATCCTGAAGTGTTATCTGTTCAAATCTGTTTTGAGTTATGTTTTTTTTTATTTATTTTTATCCTGAAGAGCTACCTGTTCAAATTTGTTTTGAGTTATGTTTTTTTAATTTATTTTTCTCCTGAAGAGCTTTATCTGTTCAAATAAGTTTTGTGTTATGATTTTTATTTATTTTTATCCTGAAGAAGTATCTGTTCAAATTTGTTTTGTGTTATGATTTTTATTTATTTTTATCCTGAAGTGTTATCTGTTCAAATTTGTTTTGAGTTATGTTTTTTTTATTTATTTTTATCCTGAAGAGTTATCTGTTCGAATAACTTTTGTGTTATGATTTTTATTTATCTTTATCCTGAAGAGTTATTTGTTCAAATAAGTTTTGTGTTATGATTTTTATTTATTGTTATCCTGAAGTGTTATCTGTTCAAATAACTTTTGTGTTATGATTTTTATTTATTTTTATCCTGAAGAGTTATTTGTTCAAATTTGTTTTGTGTTATGTTTTTTATTTATTTTTATCCTGGAGAGAGTTATCTGTTCAAATTTGTTTTGTGTTATGATTTTTATTTATTTTTATCCTGAAGAGTTATCTGTTCAAATTTGTTTTGTGTTATGATTTTTATTTATTTTTATGCTGAAGTGTTATCTGTTCAAATTTGTTTTGTGTTATGTTTTTTATTCATTTTTATCCTGAAGAGTTTTATCTGTCCAAATAAGTTTTGTGTTATATGCTTTTTATTTATTTTTATCCTGAAGTGTTATCTGTTCAAATTTGTTTTGTGTTATGTTTTTTATTTATTTTTATCCTGAAGAGTTATCTGTTCAAATTTGTTTTGTGTTATGTTTTTTATTTATTTTTATTATTGAAGAGTTTTATCTGTTCAAATAAGTTTTGTGTCATAATTTTTATTCATTTTTATCCTGAAGTGATCTGTTCAAATTTGTTTTGTGTTATGTTTTTTATTCATTTTTATCCTGAAGAGTTTTATCTGTCCAAATAAGTTTTGTGTTATATGCTTTTTATTTATTTTTATCCTGAAGAGTTATCTGTTCAGATAAGTTTTGTGTTATGATTTTTATTTATTTTTATCCTGAAGTGTTATCTGTTCAAATTTGTTTTGTGCTATGTTTTTTATTTATTTCTATCCTGAAGAGTTATCTGTTCAAATTTGTTTTGTGTTATGATTTTTATTTATTTTTATACTGAAGAGTTATCTGTTCAAATTTGTTTTGAGTTATGTTTTTTTTATTTATTTTTATCCTGAAGAGATTTATCTGTTCAAATGAGTTTTGTCTTATGTTTTTCATTTATTTTTATTCTGAAGAGTTATCTGTTCAAATTTGTTTTGTGTTATGATTTTTATTTATTTTTATCCTGAAGAGTTTTATCTGTTCAAATAAGTTTTGTGTTATGCTTTTTATTTATTTTTATCCTGGAGAGTTTTATCTGTTCAAATAAGTTTTGTGTTATGATTTTTATTTGTTTTTATCCTGAAGAGAGTTATCTGTTCAAATTTATTTTGTGTTATGTTTTTTATTTATTTTTATCCTGATGAGTTTTATCTGTTCAAATAAGTTTTGTGTTATGATTTTTATTTATTTTTATCCTGAGAGAGTTATCTGTTCAAATTTGTTTTGTGTTGTGTTTTTTATTTATTTTTATCCTGAAGAGTTATCTGTTCAAATAAGATTTGTGTTATGCTTTTTATTTATTTTTATCCTGAAGAGTTTTATCTGTTCAAATGGGTTTTGTGTTATGCTTTTTATTTATTTTTATCCTGAAGAGTTATCTGTTCAAATTTGTTTTGAGTTATGTTTTTTTTATTTATTTTTATCCTGAAGAGTTACCTGTGCAAATTTGTCTTGAGTTATGTTTTTTTATTTATTTTTCTCCTGAAGAGTTTTATCTGTTCAAATAAGTTTTGTGTTATGATTTGTATTTATTTTTATCCTGAAGAGTTATCTGTTCAAATTTGTTTTGAGTTATGTTTTTTTTAATAATTTTTTTCCTGAAGAGTTATCTGTTCAAATAAATTTTGTGCTATGATTTTTATTTATTTTTATCCTGAAGAGTTATTTGTTCAAATAAGTTTTGTGTTATGATTTTTATTTATTGTTATCCTGAAGTGATCTGTTCAAATTTGTTTTGTGTTATGATTTTTATTTATTTTTATCTTGAAGTGTTATCTGTTCAAATTTGTTTTGTGTTATGATTTTTATTTATTTTTAACCTGAAGTGTTATCTGTTCAAATTTGTTTTAAGTTATGATTTTTATTTATTTTTATCCTGAAGTGTTATCTGTTCAAATCTGTTTTGAGTTATGTTTTTTTTTATTTATTTTTATCCTGAAGAGCTACCTGTTCAAATTTGTTTTGAGTTATGTTTTTTTAATTTATTTTTCTCCTGAAGAGCTTTATCTGTTCAAATAAGTTTTGTGTTATGATTTTTATTTATTTTTATCCTGAAGAAGTATCTGTTCAAATTTGTTTTGTGTTATGATTTTTATTTATTTTTATCCTGAAGTGTTATCTGTTCAAATTTGTTTTGAGTTATGTTTTTTTTATTTATTTTTATCCTGAAGAGTTATCTGTTCGAATAACTTTTGTGTTATGATTTTTATTTATCTTTATCCTGAAGAGTTATTTGTTCAAATAAGTTTTGTGTTATGATTTTTATTTATTGTTATCCTGAAGTGTTATCTGTTCAAATAACTTTTGTGTTATGATTTTTATTTATTTTTATCCTGAAGAGTTATTTGTTCAAATTTGTTTTGTGTTATGTTTTTTATTTATTTTTATCCTGGAGAGAGTTATCTGTTCAAATTTGTTTTGTGTTATGATTTTTATTTATTTTTATCCTGAAGAGTTATCTGTTCAAATTTGTTTTGTGTTATGATTTTTATTTATTTTTATGCTGAAGTGTTATCTGTTCAAATTTGTTTTGAGTTATGTTTTCTTTATTTATTTTTATCCTGAAGAGTTATCTGTTCAAATAAATTTTGTGTTATGATTTTAATTTATTTTTATCCTGAAGAGTTATTTGTTCAAATAAGTTTTGTGTTATGATTTTTATTTATTTTTATCCTGAAGTGTTATCTGTTCAAATTTGTTTTGAGTTATGTTTTTTTTATTTATTTTTATCCTAAAGAGTTATCTGTTCAAATAAATTTTGTGTTATGATTTTTATTTATTTTTATCCTGAAGAGTTATTTGTTCAAATAAGTTTTGTGTTATGATTTTTATTTATTTTTATCCTGAAGTGTTATCTGTTCAAATTTGTTTTGTGTTATGTTTTTTATTTACTTTTATCCTGAAGAGTTTTATCTGTTAAAATAAGTTTTGTGTTATGATTTTTATTTATTTTTATCCTGAGGTGTTATCTGTTCAAATTTGTTTTGAGTTGTTTTTTTTTTATTTATTTTTATCCTGAAGAGTTACCTGTGCAAATTTGTTTTGAGTTATGTTTTTTTTATTTATTTTTATCCTGAAGAGTTATCTGTTCAAATTTTTTTTCTGTTATTTTTTTTATATATGTTTATCCTGAAGAGTTTTATCTATTCAAATAAGTTTTGTGTTATTTTTTTTATCCCGAAGAGTTATCTGTTCAAATAAGTTTTGTGTTATGATTTTTATTTAATTTTATCCTCAAGAGAGTTATCTGCTCAAATTTGTTTTGTGTTATGTTTTCATTTATTTTTATCCTGAAGAGTTTTCCGTTCAAATTTGTTTTGTGTTATGTCTTTTATTTATTTTTATCCTGAAGAGTTTTATCTGTTCAAATGGGTTTTGTATTATGATTTTTATTTATTTTTATCCTGAAGAGTTTTATCTGTTCAAATAAGTTTTGTGTTATGATTTTTATTTATTTTTATCCTGAAGAGTTACCTGTGCAAATTTGTTTTGAGTTATGTTTTTTTTTATTTATTTTTATCCTGAAGAGTTACCTGTGCAAATTTTTTTTGAGTTGTGTTTTTTTATTTATTTTTATCCTGAAGAGTTATTTGTTCAAATTTGTTTTGTGTTATGTTTTTTATTTATTTTTATCAAGAAGAGAGTTATTTGTTCAAATTTGTTTTGAGTTATGTTTTTTTTATTAATTTTTATCCTGAAGAGTTACCTGTTCAAATTTGTTTTGTGTTATGATTTTTATATATTTTTATCCTGAAGAACTATCTGTTCAAATTTGTTTTGAGTTATGTTTTTTTTATTTATTTTTATCCTGAAGAGTTATCTGTTCAAATTTGTTTTGAGTTAGTTTTTTTTATTTATTTTTATCCTGAAGAGTTTTCTGTTCAAATAAGTTTTGTATTATATGCTTTTTATTTATTTTTATCCTGAAGAGTTTTATCTGTTCAAATAAGTTTTGTGTTATATGCTTTTTATTTATTTTTATCCTGAAGAGTTTCATCTGTTCAAATAAGTATTGTATTATGATTTTTTTTATTTTTATCCTGAAGAGAGTTATCTGTTCAAATTTGCTTTGTGTTATATGCTTTTTATTTATTTTTATCCTGAACAGTTTTATCTGTTCAAATAAGTTTTGTGTTATGATTTTTATTTATTTTTATCCTGAAGAGATTTATCTGTTCAAATAAGTTTTGTCTTATGTTTTTTATTTATTTTTATTCTGAAGAGTTATCTGTTAAAATTTTTTTTGTGTTATGATTTTTATCCTGAAGAGTTATCGGTTCAAATTTGTTTTGAGTTATGTTTTTTTTAATTTTTTTTTTATCCTGAAGATTTTTATCTGTTCAAATTTGTGTTAGGTTTTTTATTTATTTTTATCCTGAAGTGTTATCTGTTCAAATAAGTTTTGTGTTACGATTTTTATTTATTTTTATCCTGAAGTGTTATCTGTTCAAATTTGTTTTGAGTTATGTTTTTTTATTTATTTTTATCCTGAAGAGTTATCTGATCAAATAACTTTTGTGTTATGATTTTTATTTATTTTTATCCTGAAGAGTTATCTGTTCAAATAACTTTTGTGTTATGAGTTTTATTTATTTTTATCCTGAAGAGTTATTTGTTCAAATTTGTTTTGTGTTATGTTTTTTATTTATTTTTATCCTGAAGAGTTTTATCTGTTCAAATAAGTTTTGTGTTATGATTTTTATTTATTTTTATCCTGAAGAGTTTTATCTGTTCAAATAAGTTTTGTGTTATGATTTTTATTTATTTTTATCCTGAAGAGTTATCTGTTCAAATTTGTTTTGTGTTAGGATTTTTATTTATTTTTATCCTGAAGTGTTATCTGTTCAAATAAGTTTTGTGTTATGATTTTTATTTATTTTTATCCTGAAGAGTTTTATCTGTTCAAATAAGTTTTGTTTTATGATTTTTATTTATTTTTATCCTTAAGAGTTATCTGTTCAAATTTGTTTTGTGTTATGATTTTTATTTATTTTTATCCTGAAGTGTTATCTGTTCAAATTTGTTTTGAGTTATGTTTTTTTATTTATTTTTATCCTGAAGAGTTACGTGTGCAAATTTGTTTTGAGTTGTGCTCTTTTATTTATTTTTATCCTGAAGAGTTATTAGTTCAAATTTGTTTTGTGTTATGTTTTTAATTTATTTTTATCAAGAAGAGAGTTATTTGTTCAAATTTGTTTTGTGTTATGTTTTTTATTTATTTTTATCCTGAAGAGTTACCTGTGCAAATTTGTTTTGAGTTGTGTTTTTTTATTTATTTTTATCCTGAAGAGTTATTTGTTCAATTTGTTTTGTGTTATGTTTTTCATTTATTTTTATCAAGAAGAGAGTTATTTGTTCAAATTTGTTTTGTGTTATGATTTCTATTTATTTTTATCCTGAAGTGTTATCTGTTCAAATAAATTTTGTGCTATGATTTTTATTTATTTTTATCCTGAAGAGTTATTTGTTCAAATAAGTTTTGTGTTATGATTTTTATTTATTGTTATCCTGAAGTGATCTGTTCAAATTTGTTTTGTGTTATGATTTTTATTTATTTTTATCTTGAAGTGTTATCTGTTCAAATTTGTTTTGTGTTATGATTTTTATTTATTTTTAACCTGAAGTGTTATCTGTTCAAATTTGTTTTAAGTTATGATTTTTATTTATTTTTATCCTAAAGTGTTATCTGTTCAAATCTGTTTTGAGTTATGTTTTTTTTTATTTATTTTTATCCTGAAGAGCTACCTGTTCAAATTTGTTTTGAGTTATGTTTTTTTAATTTATTTTTCTCCTGAAGAGCTTTATCTGTTCAAATAAGTTTTGTGTTATGATTTTTATTTATTTTTATCCTGAAGAAGTATCTGTTCAAATTTGTTTTGTGTTATGATTTTTATTTATTTTTATCCTGAAGTGTTATCTGTTCAAATTTGTTTTGAGTTATGTTTTTTTTATTTATTTTTATCCTGAAGAGTTATCTGTTCGAATAACTTTTGTGTTATGATTTTTATTTATCTTTATCCTGAAGAGTTATTTGTTCAAATAAGTTTTGTGTTATGATTTTTATTTATTGTTATCCTGAAGTGTTATCTGTTCAAATAACTTTTGTGTTATGATTTTTATTTATTTTTATCCTGAAGAGTTATTTGTTCAAATTTGTTTTGTGTTATGTTTTTTATTTATTTTTATCCTGGAGAGAGTTATCTGTTCAAATTTGTTTTGTGTTATGATTTTTATTTATTTTTATCCTGAAGAGTTATCTGTTCAAATTTGTTTTGTGTTATGATTTTTATTTATTTTTATGCTGAAGTGTTATCTGTTCAAATTTGTTTTGTGTTATGTTTTTTATTCATTTTTATCCTGAAGAGTTTTATCTGTCCAAATAAGTTTTGTGTTATATGCTTTTTATTTATTTTTATCCTGAAGTGTTATCTGTTCAAATTTGTTTTGTGTTATGTTTTTTATTTATTTTTATCCTGAAGAGTTATCTGTTCAAATTTGTTTTGTGTTATGTTTTTTATTTATTTTTATTATTGAAGAGTTTTATCTGTTCAAATAAGTTTTGTGTCATAATTTTTATTCATTTTTATCCTGAAGTGATCTGTTCAAATTTGTTTTGTGTTATGTTTTTTATTCATTTTTATCCTGAAGAGTTTTATCTGTCCAAATAAGTTTTGTGTTATATGCTTTTTATTTATTTTTATCCTGAAGAGTTATCTGTTCAGATAAGTTTTGTGTTATGATTTTTATTTATTTTTATCCTGAAGTGTTATCTGTTCAAATTTGTTTTGTGCTATGTTTTTTATTTATTTCTATCCTGAAGAGTTATCTGTTCAAATTTGTTTTGTGTTATGATTTTTATTTATTTTTATACTGAAGAGTTATCTGTTCAAATTTGTTTTGAGTTATGTTTTTTTTATTTATTTTTATCCTGAAGAGATTTATCTGTTCAAATGAGTTTTGTCTTATGTTTTTCATTTATTTTTATTCTGAAGAGTTATCTGTTCAAATTTGTTTTGTGTTATGATTTTTATTTATTTTTATCCTGAAGAGTTTTATCTGTTCAAATAAGTTTTGTGTTATGCTTTTTATTTATTTTTATCCTGGAGAGTTTTATCTGTTCAAATAAGTTTTGTGTTATGATTTTTATTTGTTTTTATCCTGAAGAGAGTTATCTGTTCAAATTTATTTTGTGTTATGTTTTTTATTTATTTTTATCCTGATGAGTTTTATCTGTTCAAATAAGTTTTGTGTTATGATTTTTATTTATTTTTATCCTGAGAGAGTTATCTGTTCAAATTTGTTTTGTGTTGTGTTTTTTATTTATTTTTATCCTGAAGAGTTATCTGTTCAAATAAGATTTGTGTTATGCTTTTTATTTATTTTTATCCTGAAGAGTTTTATCTGTTCAAATGGGTTTTGTGTTATGCTTTTTATTTATTTTTATCCTGAAGAGTTATCTGTTCAAATTTGTTTTGAGTTATGTTTTTTTTATTTATTTTTATCCTGAAGAGTTACCTGTGCAAATTTGTCTTGAGTTATGTTTTTTTATTTATTTTTCTCCTGAAGAGTTTTATCTGTTCAAATAAGTTTTGTGTTATGATTTGTATTTATTTTTATCCTGAAGAGTTATCTGTTCAAATTTGTTTTGAGTTATGTTTTTTTTAATAATTTTTTTCCTGAAGAGTTATCTGTTCAAATAAATTTTGTGCTATGATTTTTATTTATTTTTATCCTGAAGAGTTATTTGTTCAAATAAGTTTTGTGTTATGATTTTTATTTATTGTTATCCTGAAGTGATCTGTTCAAATTTGTTTTGTGTTATGATTTTTATTTATTTTTATCTTGAAGTGTTATCTGTTCAAATTTGTTTTGTGTTATGATTTTTATTTATTTTTAACCTGAAGTGTTATCTGTTCAAATTTGTTTTAAGTTATGATTTTTATTTATTTTTATCCTGAAGTGTTATCTGTTCAAATCTGTTTTGAGTTATGTTTTTTTTTATTTATTTTTATCCTGAAGAGCTACCTGTTCAAATTTGTTTTGAGTTATGTTTTTTTAATTTATTTTTCTCCTGAAGAGCTTTATCTGTTCAAATAAGTTTTGTGTTATGATTTTTATTTATTTTTATCCTGAAGAAGTATCTGTTCAAATTTGTTTTGTGTTATGATTTTTATTTATTTTTATCCTGAAGTGTTATCTGTTCAAATTTGTTTTGAGTTATGTTTTTTTTATTTATTTTTATCCTGAAGAGTTATCTGTTCGAATAACTTTTGTGTTATGATTTTTATTTATCTTTATCCTGAAGAGTTATTTGTTCAAATAAGTTTTGTGTTATGATTTTTATTTATTGTTATCCTGAAGTGTTATCTGTTCAAATAACTTTTGTGTTATGATTTTTATTTATTTTTATCCTGAAGAGTTATTTGTTCAAATTTGTTTTGTGTTATGTTTTTTATTTATTTTTATCCTGGAGAGAGTTATCTGTTCAAATTTGTTTTGTGTTATGATTTTTATTTATTTTTATCCTGAAGAGTTATCTGTTCAAATTTGTTTTGTGTTATGATTTTTATTTATTTTTATGCTGAAGTGTTATCTGTTCAAATTTGTTTTGAGTTATGTTTTCTTTATTTATTTTTATCCTGAAGAGTTATCTGTTCAAATAAATTTTGTGTTATGATTTTAATTTATTTTTATCCTGAAGAGTTATTTGTTCAAATAAGTTTTGTGTTATGATTTTTATTTATTTTTATCCTGAAGTGTTATCTGTTCAAATTTGTTTTGAGTTATGTTTTTTTTATTTATTTTTATCCTAAAGAGTTATCTGTTCAAATAAATTTTGTGTTATGATTTTTATTTATTTTTATCCTGAAGAGTTATTTGTTCAAATAAGTTTTGTGTTATGATTTTTATTTATTTTTATCCTGAAGTGTTATCTGTTCAAATTTGTTTTGTGTTATGTTTTTTATTTACTTTTATCCTGAAGAGTTTTATCTGTTAAAATAAGTTTTGTGTTATGATTTTTATTTATTTTTATCCTGAGGTGTTATCTGTTCAAATTTGTTTTGAGTTGTTTTTTTTTTATTTATTTTTATCCTGAAGAGTTACCTGTGCAAATTTGTTTTGAGTTATGTTTTTTTTATTTATTTTTATCCTGAAGAGTTATCTGTTCAAATTTTTTTTCTGTTATTTTTTTTATATATGTTTATCCTGAAGAGTTTTATCTATTCAAATAAGTTTTGTGTTATTTTTTTTATCCCGAAGAGTTATCTGTTCAAATAAGTTTTGTGTTATGATTTTTATTTAATTTTATCCTCAAGAGAGTTATCTGCTCAAATTTGTTTTGTGTTATGTTTTCATTTATTTTTATCCTGAAGAGTTTTCCGTTCAAATTTGTTTTGTGTTATGTCTTTTATTTATTTTTATCCTGAAGAGTTTTATCTGTTCAAATGGGTTTTGTATTATGATTTTTATTTATTTTTATCCTGAAGAGTTTTATCTGTTCAAATAAGTTTTGTGTTATGATTTTTATTTATTTTTATCCTGAAGAGTTACCTGTGCAAATTTGTTTTGAGTTATGTTTTTTTTTATTTATTTTTATCCTGAAGAGTTACCTGTGCAAATTTTTTTTGAGTTGTGTTTTTTTATTTATTTTTATCCTGAAGAGTTATTTGTTCAAATTTGTTTTGTGTTATGTTTTTTATTTATTTTTATCAAGAAGAGAGTTATTTGTTCAAATTTGTTTTGAGTTATGTTTTTTTTATTAATTTTTATCCTGAAGAGTTACCTGTTCAAATTTGTTTTGTGTTATGATTTTTATATATTTTTATCCTGAAGAACTATCTGTTCAAATTTGTTTTGAGTTATGTTTTTTTTATTTATTTTTATCCTGAAGAGTTATCTGTTCAAATTTGTTTTGAGTTAGTTTTTTTTATTTATTTTTATCCTGAAGAGTTTTCTGTTCAAATAAGTTTTGTATTATATGCTTTTTATTTATTTTTATCCTGAAGAGTTTTATCTGTTCAAATAAGTTTTGTGTTATATGCTTTTTATTTATTTTTATCCTGAAGAGTTTCATCTGTTCAAATAAGTATTGTATTATGATTTTTTTTATTTTTATCCTGAAGAGAGTTATCTGTTCAAATTTGCTTTGTGTTATATGCTTTTTATTTATTTTTATCCTGAACAGTTTTATCTGTTCAAATAAGTTTTGTGTTATGATTTTTATTTATTTTTATCCTGAAGAGATTTATCTGTTCAAATAAGTTTTGTCTTATGTTTTTTATTTATTTTTATTCTGAAGAGTTATCTGTTAAAATTTTTTTTGTGTTATGATTTTTATCCTGAAGAGTTATCGGTTCAAATTTGTTTTGAGTTATGTTTTTTTTAATTTTTTTTTTATCCTGAAGATTTTTATCTGTTCAAATTTGTGTTAGGTTTTTTATTTATTTTTATCCTGAAGTGTTATCTGTTCAAATAAGTTTTGTGTTACGATTTTTATTTATTTTTATCCTGAAGTGTTATCTGTTCAAATTTGTTTTGAGTTATGTTTTTTTATTTATTTTTATCCTGAAGAGTTATCTGATCAAATAACTTTTGTGTTATGATTTTTATTTATTTTTATCCTGAAGAGTTATCTGTTCAAATAACTTTTGTGTTATGAGTTTTATTTATTTTTATCCTGAAGAGTTATTTGTTCAAATTTGTTTTGTGTTATGTTTTTTATTTATTTTTATCCTGAAGAGTTTTATCTGTTCAAATAAGTTTTGTGTTATGATTTTTATTTATTTTTATCCTGAAGAGTTTTATCTGTTCAAATAAGTTTTGTGTTATGATTTTTATTTATTTTTATCCTGAAGAGTTATCTGTTCAAATTTGTTTTGTGTTAGGATTTTTATTTATTTTTATCCTGAAGTGTTATCTGTTCAAATAAGTTTTGTGTTATGATTTTTATTTATTTTTATCCTGAAGAGTTTTATCTGTTCAAATAAGTTTTGTTTTATGATTTTTATTTATTTTTATCCTTAAGAGTTATCTGTTCAAATTTGTTTTGTGTTATGATTTTTATTTATTTTTATCCTGAAGTGTTATCTGTTCAAATTTGTTTTGAGTTATGTTTTTTTATTTATTTTTATCCTGAAGAGTTACGTGTGCAAATTTGTTTTGAGTTGTGCTCTTTTATTTATTTTTATCCTGAAGAGTTATTAGTTCAAATTTGTTTTGTGTTATGTTTTTAATTTATTTTTATCAAGAAGAGAGTTATTTGTTCAAATTTGTTTTGTGTTATGTTTTTTATTTATTTTTATCCTGAAGAGTTACCTGTGCAAATTTGTTTTGAGTTGTGTTTTTTTATTTATTTTTATCCTGAAGAGTTATTTGTTCAATTTGTTTTGTGTTATGTTTTTCATTTATTTTTATCAAGAAGAGAGTTATTTGTTCAAATTTGTTTTGTGTTATGATTTCTATTTATTTTTATCCTGAAGTGTTATCGGTTCAAATAAGTTTTGTGTTATGATTTTTATTTATTTCTATCCTGAAGAGTTTTATCTGTTCAAATAAGTTTTGTGTAATAATTTTTATTTATTTTTATCCTGAAGTGATCCGTTCAAATTTGTTTTGTGTTATGTTTTTTATTCATTTTTGTCCTGAAGAGTTATCTGTTCAAATTTGTTTTGTGTTATGATTTTTATTTATTTTTATCCTGAAGAGTTATCTGTTCAAATTTGTTTTGAGTTATGTTTTTTTTATTTATTTTCATCCTGAAGAGATTTATCTGTTCAAATAAGTTTTGTCGTATGTTTTTCATTTATTTTTATTCTGAAGAGTTATCTGTTCAAATAAGTTTTGAGTTATATGCTTTTTATTTATTTTTATCCTGAAGAGTTTCATCTGTTCAAATAAGTTTTGAGTTATATGCTTTTTATTTATTTTTATCCTGAAGAGAGTTATCTGTTCAAATTTGCTTTGTGTTATATGCTTTTTATTTATTTTTATCCTGAAGAGTTTTATCTGTTCAAATAAGTTTTGTGTTATGATTTTTATTTATTTTTATCCTGAAGAGATTTATCTGTTCAAATAAGTTTTGTCTTATGTTTTTTATTTATTTTTATTCTGAAGAGTTATCTGTTAAAATTTTTTTTGTGTTATGATTTTTATCCTGAAGAGTTATCGGTTCAAATTTGTTTTGAGTTATGTTTTTTTTAATTTTTTTTTTATCCTGAAGATTTTTATCTGTTCAAATAAGTTTTGTATTATGATTTTTATTTATTTTTATCCTGAAGAGAGTTATCTGTTCAAATTTGTGATAGGTTTTTTATTTATTTTTATCCTGAAGTGTTATCTGTTCAAATAAGTTTTGTGTTATATGCTTTTTATTTATTTTTATCCTGAAGAGTTATCTGTTCAAATTTATACTGTATTGTATTATATTTCATTTAGCCATTCCCTATGGTTGATACTATGTCAACTTATATGGTTCCTGGACCCAGAAGCATATTTAAGCCCCAAATTGCTGTAGTCAATGAAAGTATAACTTCAAGTAGTTGTCTTGCTAAACCAAATAACAATAAACTACTTGAATGTTATTTTTATCCTGAAGAGTTATCTGTACAAATAAGTTTTGTGTTACGATTTTTATCCTGAAGTATTATCTGTTCAAATTTGTTTTGAGTTATGTTTTTTATTTATTTTTATCCTGAAGAGAGTTATCTGTTCAAATTTGTTTTGTGTAATGATTTTTATTTATTTTTATCCTGAAAAGTTATCTGTTCAAATTTGTTTTGTGTTATGATTTTTATTTATTTTTATCCTGAAGTGTTATCTGTTCAAATTTGTTTTGAGTTATGTTTTTTTATTTATTTTTATCCTGAAGAGTTATCTGATCAAATAACTTTTGTGTTATGATTTTTATTTATTTTTATCCTGAAGAGTTATCTGTTCAAATAACTTTTGTGTTATGAGTTTTATTTATTTTTATCCTGAAGAGTTATTTGTTCAAATTTGTTTTGTGTTATGTTTTTTATTTATTTTTATCCTGAAGAGTTTTATCTGTTCAAATAAGTTTTGTGTTATGATTTTTATTTATTTTTATCCTGAAGAGTTTTATCTGTTCAAATAAGTTTTGTGTTATGATTTTTATTTATTTTTATCCTGAAGAGTTATCTGTTCAAATTTGTTTTGTGTTAGGATTTTTATTTATTTTTATCCTGAAGTGTTATCTGTTCAAATAAGTTTTGTGTTATGATTTTTATTTATTTTTATCCTGAAGAGTTTTATCTGTTCAAATAAGTTTTGTTTTATGATTTTTATTTATTTTTATCCTTAAGAGTTATCTGTTCAAATTTGTTTTGTGTTATGATTTTTATTTATTTTTATCCTGAAGTGTTATCTGTTCAAATTTGTTTTGAGTTATGTTTTTTTATTTATTTTTATCCTTAAGAGTTACCTGTGCAAATTTGTTTTGAGTTGTGTTTTTTTATTTATTTTTATCCTGAAGAGTTATTAGTTCAAATTTGTTTTGTGTTATGTTTTTTATTTATTTTTATCAAGAAGAGAGTTATTTGTTCAAATTTGTTTTGTGTTATGTTTTTTATTTATTTTTATCCTGAAGAGTTACCTGTGCAAATTTGTTTTGAGTTATGCTTTTCATTTATTTTTATCCTGAAGAGTTTCATCTGTTCAAATAAGTTTTGTATTATGATTTTTTTTATTTTTATCCTGAAGAGAGTTATCTGTTCAAATTTGTTTTGAGTTAGTTTTTTTCATTTATTTTTATCCTTAAGAGTTTTATCTGTTCAAATAAGTTTTGTATTATGATTTTTATTTATTTTTATCCTGAAGAGTTTTATCTGTTCAAATAAGTTTTGTGTTATATGCTTTTTATTTATTTTTATCCTGAAGAGTTTCATCTGTTCAAATAAGTATTGTATTATGATTTTTTTTATTTTTATCCTGAAGAGAGTTATCTGTTCAAATTTGCTTTGTGTTATATGCTTTTTATTTATTTTTATCCTGAAGAGTTTTATCTGTTCAAATAAGTTTTGTGTTATGATTTTTATTTATTTTTATCCTTAAGAGATTTATCTGTTCAAATAAGTTTTGTCTTGTTTTTTATTTATTTTTATTCTGAAGAGTTATCTGTTAAAATTTTTTTTGTGTTATGATTTTTATCCTGAAGAGTTATCGGTTCAAATTTGTTTTGAGTTATGTTTTTTTTCTATTTATATTTATCCTGAAGATTTTTATCTGTTCAAATAAATTTTGTATTATGATTTTTATTTATTTTTATCCTGAAGAGAGTTATCTGTTCAAATTTGTTATGTGTTATATGCTTTTTATTTATTTTTATCCTGAAGAGTTTTATCTGTTCAAATAAGTTTTGTGTTATGATTTTTATTTATATTTATCCTGAAGAGTGACCTGTTCGAATTTGTTTTGTCTTATGATTTTTATTTATTTTTATCCTGAAGAGTTATATGTTCAAATTTGTTTTTAGTTATGTTTTTTTTATTTATTTCTATCCTGAAGGGATTCATCTGTTCAAATTTGTTTTGAGTTATGTTTTTTTTATTTATTTTGATCCTGAAGATTTTTATCTGTTCAAATAAGTTTTGTGTTATATGCTTTTTATTTATTTTTATCCTGAAGAGTTTCATCTGTTCAAATAAGTATTGTATTATGATTTTTTTTATTTTTATCCTGAAGAGAGTTATCTGTTCAAATTTGCTTTGTGTTATATGCTTTTTATTTATTTTTATCCTGAAGAGTTTTATCTGTTCAAATAAGTTTTGTGTTATGATTTTTATTTATTTTTATCCTTAAGAGATTTATCTGTTCAAATAAGTTTTGTCTTGTTTTTTATTTATTTTTATTCTGAAGAGTTATCTGTTAAAATTTTTTTTGTGTTATGATTTTTATCCTGAAGAGTTATCGGTTCAAATTTGTTATGTGTTATATGCTTTTTATTTATTTTTATCCTGAAGAGTTTTATCTGTTCAAATAAGTTTTGTGTTATGATTTTTATTTATATTTATCCTGAAGAGTGACCTGTTCGAATTTGTTTTGTCTTATGATTTTTATTTATTTTTATCCTGAAGAGTTATCTGTTCAAATTTGTTTTTAGTTATGTTTTTTTTATTTATTTTTATCCTGAAGGGATTCATCTGTTCAAATTTGTTTTGAGTTATGTTTTTTTTATTTATTTTCATCCTGAAGAGTTATCTGTTCAAATTTATACTGTATTGTATTATATTACATTTAGCCATTCCCTATGGTTGACACTATGTCAACTTATATGGTTCCTGGACCCAGAAGCATATTTAAGCCCCAAATTGCTGTAGTCAATGGAAGTATAACTTCAAGTAGTTGTCTTGCTAAACCAAATAACAATAAACTACTTGAATGTTATTTTTATCCTGAAGAGTTATCTGTACAAATAAGTTTTGTGTTACGATTTTTATTTATTTTTATCCTGAAGTATTATCTGTTCAAATTTGTTTTGAGTTATATTTTTCATTTATTTTTATCCTGAAGAGAGTTATCTGTTCAAATTTGTTTTGTGTAATGATTTTTATTTATTTTTATCCTGAAAAGTTATCTGTTCAAATTTGTTTTGTGTTATGATTTTTATTTATTTTTATCCTGAAGTGTTATCTGTTCAAATTTGTTTTGAGTTATGTTTTTTTATTTATTTTTATCCTGAAGAGTTATCTGATCAAATAACTTTTGTGTTATGATTTTTATTTATTTTTATCCTGAAGAGTTATCTGTTCAAATAACTTTTGTGTTATGAGTTTTATTTATTTTTATCCTGAAGAGTTATTTGTTCAAATTTGTTTTGTGTTATGTTTTTTATTTATTTTTATCCTGAAGAGTTTTATCTGTTCAAATAAGTTTTGTGTTATGATTTTTATTTATTTTTATCCTGAAGAGTTTTATCTGTTCAAATAAGTTTTGTGTTATGATTTTTATTTATTTTTATCTTGAAGTGTTATCTGTTCAAATTTGTTTTGTGTTATGTTTTTTATTTATTTTTATCCTGAAGAGTTTTATCTGTTCAAATAAGTTTTGTTTTATGATTTTTATTTATTTTTATCCTGAAGAGTTATCTGTTCAAATTTGTTTTGTGTTATGATTTTCATTTATTTTTATCCTGAAGTGTTATCTGTTCAAATTTGTTTTGAGTTATGTTTTTTTATTTATTTTTATCCTGAAGAGTTATTAGTTCAAATTTGTTTTGTGTTATGTTTTTTATTTATTTTTATCAAGAAGAGAGTTATTTGTTCAAATTTGTTTTGTGTTATGTTTTTTATTTATTTCTATCCTGAAGAGTTATCTGTTCGAATTTGTTTTGTGTTATGATTTTTATTTATTTTTATCCTGAAGAGTTTTATCTGTTCAAATAAGTTTTGTGTCATAATTTTTATTCATTTTTATCCTGAAGTGATCTGTTCAAATTTGTTTTGTGTTATGTTTTTTATTCATTTTTATCCTGAAGAGTTTTATCTGTCGAAATAAGTTTTGTGTTATATGCTTTTTATTTATTTTTATCCTGAAGAGTTATCTGTTCAAATAAGTTTTGTGTTATGTTTTTTATTTATTTTTATTATTGAAGAGTTTTATCTGTTCAAATAAGTTTTGTGTCATAATTTTTATTCATTTTTATCCTGAAGTGATCTGTTCAAATTTGTTTTGTGTTATGTTTTTTATTCATTTTTATCCTGAAGAGTTTTATCTGTCCAAATAAGTTTTGTGTTATATGCTTTTTATTTATTTTTATCCTGAAGAGTTATCTGTTCAAATAAGTTTTGTGTTATGATTTTTATTTATTTTTATCCTGAAGTGTTATCTGTTCAAATTTGTTTTGTGCTATGTTTTTTATTTATTTTTATCCTGAAGAGTTATCTGTTCAAATTTGTTTTGTGTTATGATTTTTATTTATTTTTATACTGAAGAGTTATCTGTTCAAATTTGTTTTGAGTTATGTTTTTTTTATTTATTTTTATCCTGAAGAGATTTATCTGTTCAAATGAGTTTTGTCTTATGTTTTTCATTTATTTTTATTCTGAAGAGTTATCTGTTCAAATTTGTTTTGTGTTATGATTTTTATTTATTTTTATCCTGAAGAGTTTTATCTGTTCAAATAAGTTTTGTGTTATGCTTTTTATTTATTTTTATCCTGGAGAGTTTTATCTGTTCAAATAAGTTTTGTGTTATGATTTTTATTTGTTTTTATCCTGAAGAGAGTTATCTGTTCAAATTTATTTTGTGTTATGTTTTTTATTTATTTTTATCCTGATGAGTTTTATCTGTTCAAATAAGTTATGTGTTATGATTTTTATTTATTTTTATCCTGAGAGAGTTATCTGTTCAAATTTGTTTTGTGTTGTGTTTTTTATTTATTGTTATCCTGAAGAGTTATCTGTTCAAATAAGATTTGTGTTATGCTTTTTATTTATTTTTATCCTGAAGAGTTTTATCTGTTCAAATGGGTTTTGTGTTATGCTTTTTATTTATTTTTATCCTGAAGAGTTATCTGTTCAAATATGTTTTGTGTTATGATTTTTATTTATTTTTATCCTGAAGAGTTATCTGTTCAAATTTGTTTTGAGTTATGTTTTTTTTATTCATTTTTATCCTGAAGAGATTTATCTGTTCAAATAAGTTTTGTCTTATGTTTTTCATTTATTTTTATTCTGAAGAGTTATCTGTTCAAATAAGTTTTGTGTTGTGCTTTTTATTTATTTATATCCTGAAGAGTTTTATCTGTTCAAATAAGTTTTGTGTTATGATTTTTATTTGTTTTTATCCTGAAGAGAGTTATCTGTTCAAATTTATTTTGTGTTATGTTTTTTATTTATTTTCATCCTGAAGAGTTATTTGTTCAAATTTGTTTTGTGTTATGTTTTTTATTTATTTTTATCCTGAAGAGTTTTATCTGTTCAAATAAGTTTTGTGTTATGATTTTTATTTATTTTTATCCTGAAGAGTTTTATCTGTTCAAATAAGTTTTGTGTTATGATTTTTATTTATTTTTATCTTGAAGTGTTATCTGTTCAAATTTGTTTTGTGTTATGTTTTTTATTTATTTTTATCCCGAAGAGTTTTATCTGTTCAAATAAGTTTTGTTTTATGATTTTTATTTATTTTTATCCTGAAGAGTTATCTGTTCAAATTTGTTTTGTGTTATGATTTTTATTTATTTTTATCCTGAAGTGTTATCTGTTCAAATTTGTTTTGAGTTATGTTTTTTTATTTATTTTTATCCTGAAGAGTTACCTGTGCAAATTTGTATTGAGTTGTGTTTTTTTATTTATTTTTATCCTGAAGAGTTATTAGTTCAAATTTGTTTTGTGTTATGTTTTTTATTTATTTTTATCAAGAAGAGAGTTATTTGTTCAAATTTGTTTTGTGTTATGTTTTTTATTTATTTTTATCCTGAAGAGTTATCTGTTCGAATTTGTTTTGTGTTATGATTTTTATTTATTTTTATCCTGAAGAGTTTTATCTGTTCAAATAAGTTTTGTTTTATGATTTTTATTTATTTTTATCTTGAAGTGTTATCTGTTCAAATTTGTTTTGTGTTATGTTTTTTATTTATTTTTATCCTGAAGAGTTTTATCTGTTCAAATAAGTTTTGTTTTATGATTTTTATTTATTTTTATCCTGAAGAGTTATCTGTTCAAATTTGTTTTGTGTTATGATTTTTATTTATTTTTATCCTGAAGTGTTATCTGTTCAAATTTGTTTTGAGTTATGTTTTTTTATTTATTTTTATCCTGAAGAGTTTTATCTGTTCAAATAAGTTTTTTGTTATGATTTTTATTTGTTTTTATCCTGAAGAGAGTTATCTGTTCAAATTTATTTTGTGTTATGTTTTTTATTTATTTTTATCCTGATGAGTTTTATCTGTTCAAATAAGTTTTGTGTTATGATTTTTATTTATTTTTATCCTGAGAGAGTTATCTGTTCAAATTTGTTTTGTGTTGTGTTTTTTATTTATTTTTATCCTGAAGAGTTATCTGTTCAAATTAGATTTGTGTTATGCTTTTTATTTATTTTTATCCTGAAGAGTTTTATCTGTTCAAATGGGTTTTGTGTTATGCTTTTTATTTATTTTTATCCTGAAGAGTTATCTGTTCAAATTTGTTTTGAGTTATGTTTTTTTATTTATTTTTATCCTGAAGAGTTACCTGTGCAAATTTGTATTGAGTTGTGTTTTTTTATTTATTTTTATCCTGAAGAGTTTTATCTGTTCAAATAAGTTTTGTGTTATGATTTTTATTTGTTTTTATCCTGAAGAGTTATCTGTTCAAATTTGTTTTGTGTTATGATTTTTATTTATTTTTATCCTGAAGAGTTTTATCTGTTCAAATAAGTTTTGTGTTGTGCTTTTTATTTATTTATATCCTGAAGAGTTTTATCTGTTCAAATAAGTTTTTTGTTATGATTTTTATTTGTTTTTATCCTGAAGAGAGTTATCTGTTCAAATTTATTTTGTGTTATGTTTTTTATTTATTTTTATCCTGATGAGTTTTATCTGTTCAAATAAGTTTTGTGTTATGATTTTTATTTGTTTTTATCCTGAAGAGTTATCTGTTCAAATTTGTTTTGAGTTATGTTTTTTTATTTATTTTTATCCTGAAGAGTTACCTGTGCAAATTTGTATTGAGTTGTGTTTTTTTATTTATTTATATCCTGAAGAGTTATCTGTTCAAATTAGATTTGTGTTATGCTTTTTATTTATTTTTATCCTGAAGAGTTTTATCTGTTCAAATGGGTTTTGTGTTATGCTTTTTATTTATTTTTATCCTGAAGAGTTATCTGTTCAAATTTGTTTTGAGTTATGTTTTTTTATTTATTTTTATCCTGAAGAGTTACCTGTGCAAATTTGTATTGAGTTGTGTTTTTTTATTTATTTTTATCCTGAAGAGTTTTATCTGTTCAAATGGGTTTTGTGTTATGCTTTTTATTTATTTTTATCCTGAAGAGTTATCTGTTCAAATTTGTTTTGAGTTATGTTTTTTTATTTATTTTTATCCTGAAGAGTTACCTGTGCAAATTTGTATTGAGTTGTGTTTTTTTATTTATTTATATCCTGAAGAGTTTTATCTGTTCAAATAAGTTTTGTGTTATGATTTTTATTTGTTTTTATCCTGAAGAGAGTTATCTGTTCAAATTTATTTTGTGTTATGTTTTTTATTTATTTTCATCCTGAAGAGTTATTTGTTCAAATTTGTTTTGTGTTATGTTTTTTATTTATTTTTATCCTGAAGAGTTTTATCTGTTCAAATAAGTTTTGTGTTATGATTTTTATTTATTTTTATCCTGAAGAGTTTTATCTGTTCAAATAAGTTTTGTGTTATGATTTTTATTTATTTTTATCTTGAAGTGTTATCTGTTCAAATTTGTTTTGTGTTATGTTTTTTATTTATTTTTATCCCGAAGAGTTTTATCTGTTCAAATAAGTTTTGTTTTATGATTTTTATTTATTTTTATCCTGAAGAGTTATCTGTTCAAATTTGTTTTGTGTTATGATTTTTATTTATTTTTATCCTGAAGTGTTATCTGTCCAAATTTGTTTTGAGTTATGTTTTTTTATTTATTTTTATCCTGAAGAGTTACCTGTGCAAATTTGTATTGAGTTGTGTTTTTTTATTTATTTTTATCCTGAAGAGTTATTAGTTCAAATTTGTTTTGTGTTATGTTTTTTATTTATTTTTATCAAGAAGAGAGTTATTTGTTCAAATTTGTTTTGTGTTATGTTTTTTATTTATTTTTATCCTGAAGAGTTATCTGTTCGAATTTGTTTTGTGTTATGATTTTTATTTATTTTTATCCTGAAGAGTTTTATCTGTTCAAATAAGTTTTGTTTTATGATTTTTATTTATTTTTATCTTGAAGTGTTATCTGTTCAAATTTGTTTTTTGTTATGTTTTTTATTTATTTTTATCCTGAAGAGTTTTATCTGTTCAAATAAGTTTTGTTTTATGTTTTTTATTTATTTTTATCCTGAAGAGTTATCTGTTCAAATTTGTTTTGTGTTATGTTTTTCATTTATTTTTATCAAGAAGAGAGTTATTTGTTCAAATTTGTTTTGTGTTATGATTTTTATTTATTTTTATCCTGAAGTGTTATCTGTTCAAATAAGTTTTGTGTAATAATTTTTATTTATTTTTATCCTGAAGTGATCCGTTCAAATTTATTTTGTGTTATGTTTTTTATTCATTTTTGTCCTGAAGAGTTATCTGTTCAAATTTGTTTTGTGTTATGATTTTTATTTATTTTTATCCTGAAGAGTTATCTGTTCAAATTTGTTTTGAGTTATGTTTTTTTTATTTATTTTCATCCTGAAGAGATTTATCTGTTCAAATAAGTTTTGTCTTATGTTTTTCATTTATTTTTATTCTGAAGAGTTATCTGTTCAAATTTGTTTTGTGTTATGATTTTTATTTATTTTTATCCTGAAGAGTTTTATCTGTTCAAATAAGTTTTGTGTTATGCTTTTCATTTATTTTTATCCTGAAGAGTTTCATCTGTTCAAATAAGTTTTGTATTATGATTTTTTTTAATTTTATCCTGAAGAGAGTTATCTGTTCAAATTTGTTTTGAGTTAGTTTTTTTCATTTATTTTTATCCTTAAGAGTTTTATCTGTTCAAATAAGTTTTGTATTATGATTTTTATTTATTTTTATCCTGAAGAGTTTTATCTGTTCAAATAAGTTTTGTGTTATATGCTTTTTATTTATTTTTATCCTGAAGAGTTTCATCTGTTCAAATAAGTATTGTATTATGATTTTTTTTATTTTTATCCTGAAGAGAGTTATCTGTTCAAATTTGCTTTGTGTTATATGCTTTTTATTTATTTTTATCCTGAAGAGTTTTATCTGTTCAAATAAGTTTTGTGTTATGATTTTTATTTATTTTTATCCTTAAGAGATTTATCTGTTCAAATAAGTTTTGTCTTGTTTTTTATTTATTTTTATTCTGAAGAGTTATCTGTTAAAATTTTTTTTGTGTTATGATTTTTATCCTGAAGAGTTATCGGTTCAAATTTGTTTTGAGTTATGTTTTTTATTTATTTTTATCCTGAAGAGTTATCTGTTCAAATAAGATTTGTGTTATGCTTTTTATTTATTTTTATCCTGAAGAGTTTTATCTGTTCAAATGGGTTTTGTGTTATGCTTTTTATTTATTTTTATCCTGAAGAGTTATCTGTTCAAATATGTTTTGTGTTATGATTTTTATTTATTTTTATCCTGAAGAGTTATCTGTTCAAATTTGTTTTGAGTTATGTTTTTTTTATTCATTTTTATCCTGAAGAGATTTATCTGTTCAAATAAGTTTTGTCTTATGTTTTTCATTTATTTTTATTCTGAAGAGTTATCTGTTCAAATTTGTTTTGTGTTATGATTTTTATTTATTTTTATCCTGAAGAGTTTTATCTGTTCAAATAAGTTTTGTGTTGTGCTTTTTATTTATTTATATCCTGAAGAGTTTTATCTGTTCAAATAAGTTTTGTGTTATGATTTTTATTTGTTTTTATCCTGAAGAGAGTTATCTGTTCAAATTTATTTTGTGTTATGTTTTTTATTTATTTTCATCCTGAAGAGTTATTTGTTCAAATTTGTTTTGTGTTATGTTTTTTATTTATTTTTATCCTGAAGAGTTTTATCTGTTCAAATAAGTTTTGTGTTATGATTTTTATTTATTTTTATCCTGAAGAGTTTTATCTGTTCAAATAAGTTTTGTGTTATGATTTTTATTTATTTTTATCTTGAAGTGTTATCTGTTCAAATTTGTTTTGTGTTATGTTTTTTATTTATTTTTATCCCGAAGAGTTTTATCTGTTCAAATAAGTTTTGTTTTATGATTTTTATTTATTTTTATCCTGAAGAGTTATCTGTTCAAATTTGTTTTGTGTTATGATTTTTATTTATTTTTATCCTGAAGTGTTATCTGTTCAAATTTGTTTTGAGTTATGTTTTTTTATTTATTTTTATCCTGAAGAGTTACCTGTGCAAATTTGTATTGAGTTGTGTTTTTTTATTTATTTTTATCCTGAAGAGTTATTAGTTCAAATTTGTTTTGTGTTATGTTTTTTATTTATTTTTATCAAGAAGAGAGTTATTTGTTCAAATTTGTTTTGTGTTATGTTTTTTATTTATTTTTATCCTGAAGAGTTATCTGTTCGAATTTGTTTTGTGTTATGATTTTTATTTATTTTTATCCTGAAGAGTTTTATCTGTTCAAATAAGTTTTGTTTTATGATTTTTATTTATTTTTATCTTGAAGTGTTATCTGTTCAAATTTGTTTTGTGTTATGTTTTTTATTTATTTTTATCCTGAAGAGTTTTATCTGTTCAAATAAGTTTTGTTTTATGATTTTTATTTATTTTTATCCTGAAGAGTTATCTGTTCAAATTTGTTTTGTGTTATGATTTTTATTTATTTTTATCCTGAAGTGTTATCTGTTCAAATTTGTTTTGAGTTATGTTTTTTTATTTATTTTTATCCTGAAGAGTTACCTGTGCAAATTTGTATTGAGTTGTGTTTTTTTATTTATTTTTATCCTGAAAAGTTATTAGTTCAAATTTGTTTTGTGTTATGTTTTTTATTTATTTTTATCAAGAAGAGAGTTATTTGTTCAAATTTGTTTTGTGTTATGTTTTTTATTTATTTTTATCCTGAAGAGTTATCTGTTCGAATTTGTTTTGTGTTATGATTTTTATTTATTTTTATCCTGAAGAGTTTTATCTGTTCAAATAAGTTTTGTGTTGTGCTTTTTATTTATTTATATCCTGAAGAGTTTTATCTGTTCAAATAAGTTTTTTGTTATGATTTTTATTTGTTTTTATCCTGAAGAGAGTTATCTGTTCAAATTTATTTTGTGTTATGTTTTTTATTTATTTTTATCCTGATGAGTTTTATCTGTTCAAATAAGTTTTGTGTTATGATTTTTAATTATTTTTATCCTGAGAGAGTTATCTGTTCAAATTTGTTTTGTGTTGTGTTTTTTATTTATTTTTATCCTGAAGAGTTATCTGTTCAAATTTGTTTTGTGTTATGATTTTTATTTATTTTTATCCTGAAGAGTTTTATCTGTTCAAATGGGTTTTGTGTTATGCTTTTTATTTATTTTTATCCTGAAGAGTTATCTGTTCAAATTTGTTTTGAGTTATGTTTTTTTATTTATTTTTATCCTGAAGAGTTACCTGTGCAAATTTGTATTGAGTTGTGTTTTTTTATTTATTTTTATCCTGAAGAGTTTTATCTGTTCAAATAAGTTTTGTGTTATGATTTTTATTTGTTTTTATCCTGAAGAGTTATCTGTTCAAATTTGTTTTGTGTTATGATTTTTATTTATTTTTATCCTGAAGAGTTTTATCTGTTCAAATAAGTTTTGTGTTGTGCTTTTTATTTATTTATATCCTGAAGAGTTTTATCTGTTCAAATAAGTTTTTTGTTATGATTTTTATTTGTTTTTATCCTGAAGAGAGTTATCTGTTCAAATTTATTTTGTGTTATGTTTTTTATTTATTTTTATCCTGATGAGTTTTATCTGTTCAAATAAGTTTTGTGTTATGATTTTTATTTGTTTTTATCCTGAAGAGTTATCTGTTCAAATTTGTTTTGAGTTATGTTTTTTTATTTATTTTTATCCTGAAGAGTTACCAGTGCAAATTTGTATTGAGTTGTGTTTTTTTATTTATTTATATCCTGAAGAGTTATCTGTTCAAATTAGATTTGTGTTATGCTTTTTATTTATTTTTATCCTGAAGAGTTTTATCTGTTCAAATGGGTTTTGTGTTATGCTTTTTATTTATTTTTATCCTGAAGAGTTATCTGTTCAAATTTGTTTTGAGTTATGTTTTTTTATTTATTTTTATCCTGAAGAGTTACCTGTGCAAATTTGTATTGAGTTGTGTTTTTTTATTTATTTTTATCCTGAAGAGTTTTATCTGTTCAAATGGGTTTTGTGTTATGCTTTTTATTTATTTTTATCCTGAAGAGTTATCTGTTCAAATTTGTTTTGAGTTATGTTTTTTTATTTATTTTTATCCTGAAGAGTTACCTGTGCAAATTTGTATTGAGTTGTGTTTTTTTATTTATTTATATCCTGAAGAGTTTTATCTGTTCAAATAAGTTTTGTGTTATGATTTTTATTTGTTTTTATCCTGAAGAGAGTTATCTGTTCAAATTTATTTTGTGTTATGTTTTTTATTTATTTTCATCCTGAAGAGTTATTTGTTCAAATTTGTTTTGTGTTATGTTTTTTATTTATTTTTATCCTGAAGAGTTTTATCTGTTCAAATAAGTTTTGTGTTATGATTTTTATTTATTTTTATCCTGAAGAGTTTTATCTGTTCAAATAAGTTTTGTGTTATGATTTTTATTTATTTTTATCTTGAAGTGTTATCTGTTCAAATTTGTTTTGTGTTATGTTTTTTATTTATTTTTATCCCGAAGAGTTTTATCTGTTCAAATAAGTTTTGTTTTATGATTTTTATTTATTTTTATCCTGAAGAGTTATCTGTTCAAATAAGTTTTGTGTTATGATTTTTATTTATTTTTATCTTGAAGTGTTATCTGTTCAAATTTGTTTTGTGTTATGTTTTTTATTTATTTTTATCCTGAAGAGTTTTATCTGTTCAAATAAGTTTTGTTTTATGATTTTTATTTATTTTTATCCTGAAGAGTTATCTGTTCAAATTTGTTTTGTGTTATGATTTTCATTTATTTTTATCCTGAAGTGTTATCTGTTCAAATTTGTTTTGAGTTATGTTTTTTTATTTATTTTTATCCTGAAGAGTTATTAGTTCAAATTTGTTTTGTGTTATGTTTTTTATTTATTTTTATCAAGAAGAGAGTTATTTGTTCAAATTTGTTTTGTGTTATGTTTTTTATTTATTTCTATCCTGAAGAGTTATCTGTTCGAATTTGTTTTGTGTTATGATTTTTATTTATTTTTATCCTGAAGAGTTTTATCTGTTCAAATAAGTTTTGTGTCATTATTTTTATTTATTTTTATCCTGAAGTGATCCGTTCAAATTTGTTTTGTGTTATGTTTTTTGTTCATTTTTGTCCTGAAGAGTTATCTGTTCAAATAAGTTTTGTGTTATGATTTTTATTTATTTTTATCCTGAAGTGTTATCTGTTCAAATTTGTTTTGTGTTATGTTTTTTATTTATTTTTATCCTGAAGAGTTATCTGTTCAAATTTGTTTTGTGTTATGTTTTTTATTTATTTTTATTATTGAAGAGTTTTATCTGTTCAAATAAGTTTTGTGTCATAATTTTTATTCATTTTTATCCTGAAGTGATCTGTTCAAATTTGTTTTGTGTTATGTTTTTTATTCATTTTTATCCTGAAGAGTTTTATCTGTCCAAATAAGTTTTGTGTTATATGCTTTTTATTTATTTTTATCCTGAAGAGTTATCTGTTCAAATAAGTTTTGTGTTATGATTTTTATTTATTTTTATCCTGAAGTGTTATCTGTTCAAATTTGTTTTGTGCTATGTTTTTTATTTATTTTTATCCTGAAGAGTTATCTGTTCAAATTTGTTTTGTGTTATGATTTTTATTTATTTTTATACTGAAGAGTTATCTGTTCAAATTTGTTTTGTGTTATGATTTTTATTTATTTTTATCCTGAAGAGTTTTATCTGTTCAAATAAGTTTTGTGTTATGCTTTTTATTTATTTTTATCCTGGAGAGTTTTATCTGTTCAAATAAGTTTTGTGTTATGATTTTTATTTGTTTTTATCCTGAAGAGAGTTATCTGTTCAAATTTATTTTGTGTTATGTTTTTTATTTATTTTTATCCTGATGAGTTTTATCTGTTCAAATAAGTTTTGTGTTATGATTTTTATTTATTTTTATCCTGAGAGAGTTATCTGTTCAAATTTGTTTTGTGTTGTGTTTTTTATTTATTTTTATCCTGAAGAGTTATCTGTTCAAATAAGATTTGTGTTATGCTTTTTATTTATTTTTATCCTGAAGAGTTTTATCTGTTCAAATGGGTTTTGTGTTATGCTTTTTATTTATTTTTATCCTGAAGAGTTATCTGTTCAAATTTGTTTTGAGTTATGTTTTTTTTATTCATTTTTATCCTGAAGAGATTTATCTGTTCAAATAAGTTTTGTCTTATGTTTTTCATTTATTTTTATTCTGAAGAGTTATCTGTTCAAATTTGTTTTGTGTTATGATTTTTATTTATTTTTATCCTGAAGAGTTTTATCTGTTCAAATAAGTTTTGTGTTGTGCTTTTTATTTATTTATATCCTGAAGAGTTTTATCTGTTCAAATAAGTTTTGTGTTATGATTTTTATTTGTTTTTATCCTGAAGAGAGTTATCTGTTCAAATTTATTTTGTGTTATGTTTTTTATTTATTTTCATCCTGAAGAGTTATTTGTTCAAATTTGTTTTGTGTTATGTTTTTTATTTATTTTTATCCTGAAGAGTTTTATCTGTTCAAATAAGTTTTGTGTTATGATTTTTATTTATTTTTATCCTGAAGAGTTTTATCTGTTCAAATAAGTTTTGTGTTATGATTTTTATTTATTTTTATCTTGAAGTGTTATCTGTTCAAATTTGTTTTGTGTTATGTTTTTTATTTATTTTTATCCCGAAGAGTTTTATCTGTTCAAATAAGTTTTGTTTTATGATTTTTATTTATTTTTATCCTGAAGAGTTATCTGTTCAAATTTGTTTTGTGTTATGATTTTTATTTATTTTTATCCTGAAGTGTTATCTGTTCAAATTTGTTTTGAGTTATGTTTTTTTATTTATTTTTATCCTGAAGAGTTACCTGTGCAAATTTGTATTGAGTTGTGTTTTTTTATTTATTTTTATCCTGAAGAGTTATTAGTTCAAATTTGTTTTGTGTTATGTTTTTTATTTATTTTTATCAAGAAGAGAGTTATTTGTTCAAATTTGTTTTGTGTTATGTTTTTTATTTATTTTTATCCTGAAGAGTTATCTGTTCGAATTTGTTTTGTGTTATGATTTTTATTTATTTTTATCCTGAAGAGTTTTATCTGTTCAAATAAGTTTTGTTTTATGATTTTTATTTATTTTTATCTTGAAGTGTTATCTGTTCAAATTTGTTTTGTGTTATGTTTTTTATTTATTTTTATCCTGAAGAGTTTTATCTGTTCAAATAAGTTTTGTTTTATGATTTTTATTTATTTTTATCCTGAAGAGTTATCTGTTCAAATTTGTTTTGTGTTATGATTTTTATTTATTTTTATCCTGAAGTGTTATCTGTTCAAATTTGTTTTGAGTTATGTTTTTTTATTTATTTTTATCCTGAAGAGTTACCTGTGCAAATTTGTATTGAGTTGTGTTTTTTTATTTATTTTTATCCTGAAAAGTTATTAGTTCAAATTTGTTTTGTGTTATGTTTTTTATTTATTTTTATCAAGAAGAGAGTTATTTGTTCAAATTTGTTTTGTGTTATGTTTTTTATTTATTTTTATCCTGAAGAGTTATCTGTTCGAATTTGTTTTGTGTTATGATTTTTATTTATTTTTATCCTGAAGAGTTTTATCTGTTCAAATAAGTTTTGTGTTGTGCTTTTTATTTATTTATATCCTGAAGAGTTTTATCTGTTCAAATAAGTTTTTTGTTATGATTTTTATTTGTTTTTATCCTGAAGAGAGTTATCTGTTCAAATTTATTTTGTGTTATGTTTTTTATTTATTTTTATCCTGATGAGTTTTATCTGTTCAAATAAGTTTTGTGTTATGATTTTTATTTATTTTTATCCTGAGAGAGTTATCTGTTCAAATTTGTTTTGTGTTGTGTTTTTTATTTATTTTTATCCTGAAGAGTTATCTGTTCAAATTAGATTTGTGTTATGCTTTTTATTTATTTTTATCCTGAAGAGTTTTATCTGTTCAAATGGGTTTTGTGTTATGCTTTTTATTTATTTTTATCCTGAAGAGTTATCTGTTCAAATTTGTTTTGAGTTATGTTTTTTTATTTATTTTTATCCTGAAGAGTTACCTGTGCAAATTTGTATTGAGTTGTGTTTTTTTATTTATTTTTATCCTGAAGAGTTTTATCTGTTCAAATAAGTTTTGTGTTATGATTTTTATTTGTTTTTATCCTGAAGAGTTATCTGTTCAAATTTGTTTTGTGTTATGATTTTTATTTATTTTTATCCTGAAGAGTTTTATCTGTTCAAATAAGTTTTGTGTTGTGCTTTTTATTTATTTATATCCTGAAGAGTTTTATCTGTTCAAATAAGTTTTTTGTTATGATTTTTATTTGTTTTTATCCTGAAGAGAGTTATCTGTTCAAATTTATTTTGTGTTATGTTTTTTATTTATTTTTATCCTGATGAGTTTTATCTGTTCAAATAAGTTTTGTGTTATGATTTTTATTTGTTTTTATCCTGAAGAGTTATCTGTTCAAATTTGTTTTGAGTTATGTTTTTTTATTTATTTTTATCCTGAAGAGTTACCTGTGCAAATTTGTATTGAGTTGTGTTTTTTTATTTATTTATATCCTGAAGAGTTATCTGTTCAAATTAGATTTGTGTTATGCTTTTTATTTATTTTTATCCTGAAGAGTTTTATCTGTTCAAATTTGTTTTGAGTTATGTTTTTTTATTTATTTTTATCCTGAAGAGTTACCTGTGCAAATTTGTATTGAGTTGTGTTTTTTTATTTATTTTTATCCTGAAGAGTTTTATCTGTTCAAATGGGTTTTGTGTTATGCTTTTTATTTATTTTTATCCTGAAGAGTTATCTGTTCAAATTTGTTTTGAGTTATGTTTTTTTATTTATTTTTATCCTGAAGAGTTACCTGTGCAAATTTGTATTGAGTTGTGTTTTTTTATTTATTTATATCCTGAAGAGTTTTATCTGTTCAAATAAGTTTTGTGTTATGATTTTTATTTGTTTTTATCCTGAAGAGAGTTATCTGTTCAAATTTATTTTGTGTTATGTTTTTTATTTATTTTCATCCTGAAGAGTTATTTGTTCAAATTTGTTTTGTGTTATGTTTTTTATTTATTTTTATCCTGAAGAGTTTTATCTGTTCAAATAAGTTTTGTGTTATGATTTTTATTTATTTTTATCCTGAAGAGTTTTATCTGTTCAAATAAGTTTTGTGTTATGATTTTTATTTATTTTTATCTTGAAGTGTTATCTGTTCAAATTTGTTTTGTGTTATGTTTTTTATTTATTTTTATCCCGAAGAGTTTTATCTGTTCAAATAAGTTTTGTTTTATGATTTTTATTTATTTTTATCCTGAAGAGTTATCTGTTCAAATTTGTTTTGTGTTATGATTTTTATTTATTTTTATCCTGAAGTGTTATCTGTTCAAATTTGTTTTGAGTTATGTTTTTTTATTTATTTTTATCCTGAAGAGTTACCTGTGCAAATTTGTATTGAGTTGTGTTTTTTTATTTATTTTTATCCTGAAGAGTTACTAGTTCAAATTTGTTTTGTGTTATGTTTTTTATTTATTTTTATCAAGAAGAGAGTTATTTGTTCAAATTTGTTTTGTGTTATGTTTTTTATTTATTTTTATCCTGAAGAGTTATCTGTTCGAATTTGTTTTGTGTTATGATTTTTATTTATTTTTATCCTGAAGAGTTTTATCTGTTCAAATAAGTTTTGTTTTATGATTTTTATTTATTTTTATCTTGAAGTGTTATCTGTTCAAATTTGTTTTTTGTTATGTTTTTTATTTATTTTTATCCTGAAGAGTTTTATCTGTTCAAATAAGTTTTGTTTTATGATTTTTATTTATTTTTATCCTGAAGAGTTATCTGTTCAAATTTGTTTTGTGTTATGATTTTTATTTATTTTTATCCTGAAGTGTTATCTGTTCAAATTTGTTTTGAGTTATGTTTTTTTATTTATTTTTATCCTGAAGAGTTACCTGTGCAAATTTGTATTGAGTTGTGTTTTTTTATTTATTTTTATCCTGAAAAGTTATTAGTTCAAATTTGTTTTGTGTTATGTTTTTTATTTATTTTTATCAAGAAGAGAGTTATTTGTTCAAATTTGTTTTGTGTTATGTTTTTTATTTATTTTTATCCTGAAGAGTTATCTGTTCGAATTTGTTTTGTGTTATGATTTTTATTTATTTTTATCCTGAAGAGTTTTATCTGTTCAAATAAGTTTTGTGTTGTGCTTTTTATTTATTTATATCCTGAAGAGTTTTATCTGTTCAAATAAGTTTTTTGTTATGATTTTTATTTGTTTTTATCCTGAAGAGAGTTATCTGTTCAAATTTATTTTGTGTTATGTTTTTTATTTATTTTTATCCTGATGAGTTTTATCTGTTCAAATAAGTTTTGTGTTATGATTTTTATTTATTTTTATCCTGAGAGAGTTATCTGTTCAAATTTGTTTTGTGTTGTGTTTTTTATTTATTTTTATCCTGAAGAGTTATCTGTTCAAATTAGATTTGTGTTATGCTTTTTATTTATTTTTATCCTGAAGAGTTTTATCTGTTCAAATGGGTTTTGTGTTATGTTTTTCATTTATTTTTATTCTGAAGAGTTATCTGTTCAAATTTGTTTTGTGTTATGATTTTTATTTATTTTTATCCTGAAGAGTTTTATCTGTTCAAATAAGTTTTGTGTTATGCTTTTTATTTATTTTTATCCTGAAGAGTTTTATCTGTTCAAATAAGTTTTGTGTTATGATTTTTATTTGTTTTTATCCTGAAGAGAGTTATCTGTTCAAATTTATTTTGTGTTATGTTTTTTATTTATTTTTATCCTGATGAGTTTTATCTGTTCAAATAAGTTTTGTGTTATGATTTTTATTTATTTTTATCCTGAGAGAGTTATCTGTTCAAATTTATTTTGTGTTGTGTTTTTTATTTATTTTTATCCTGAAGAGTTATCTGTTCAAATAAGATTTGTGTTATGCTTTTTATTTATTTTTATCCTGAAGAGTTTTATCTGTTCAAATGGGTTTTGTGTTATGCTTTTTATTTATTTTTATCCTGAAGAGTTATCTGTTCAAATTTGTTTTGTGTTATGATTTTTATTTATTTTTATCCTGAAGAGTTATCTGTTCAAATTTGTTTTGAATTTTGTTTTTTTTATTTATTTTCATCCTGAAGAGATTTATCTGTTCAAATAAGTTTTGTCTTATGTCTTTCATTTATTTTTATTCTGAAGAGTTATCTGTTCAAATTTGGTTTGTGTTATGATTTTTATTTATTTTTATCCTGAAGTATTATCTGTTCAAATTTGTTTTGAGTTATGTTTTTTATTCATTTTTATCCTGAAGAGTTATCTGTTCAAATTTGTTTTGTGTAATGATTTTTATTTATTTTTATCCTGAAAAGTTATCTGTTCAAATTTGTTTTGAGTTATGTTTTTTATTTATTTTTATCCTGAAGAGTTATCTGTTCAAATAACTTTTGTGTTATGATTTTTATTCATTTTTATCCTGAAGAGTTATCTGTTCAAATAACTTTTGTGTTATGAGTTTTATTTATTTTTATCCTGAAGAGTTATTTGTTCAAATTTGTTTTGTGTTATGTTTTTTATTTATTTTTGTCCTGAAGAGTTTTATCTGTTCAAATAAGTTTTATGTTATGATTTTTATTTATTTTTATCCTGAAGAGTTATCTGTTCAAATTTGTTTTATGTTATGATTTTTATTTATTTTTATCCTGAAGTGTTACCTGTGCAAATTTGTTTTGAGTTACGTTTTTTTATTTAATTTTATCCTTAAGAGTTATCTGTTCAAATAACTTTTGTGTTTTGATTTTTATTTATTTTTATCCTGAAGAGTTATTTGTTCAAATAAGTTTTGTGTTATGATTTTTATTTATTTTTATCTTGAAGAGTTATCTGTTCATATTTGTTTTGTGTTATGTTTTTTATTTATTTTTATCCTGAAGAGTTTTATCTGTTCAAATAAGTTTTGTTTTATGATTTTTATTTATTTTTATCCTGAAGAGTTATCTGTTCAAATTTGTTTTGTGTTATGATTTTTATTTATTTTTATCCTGAAGTATTTTCTGTTCAAATTTGTTTTGAGTTATGTTTTTTTATTTTTTTTTATCCTGAAGAGTTACCTGTGCAAATTTTTTTTGAGTTGTGTTTTTTTATTTATTTTTATTCTGAAGAGTTATTTGTTCAAATTTGTTTTGTGTTATGTTTTTTATTTATTTTTATACTGAAGAGTTATCTGTTCAAATTTGTTTTGGGTTATGTTTTTTTTATTTATTTTTATCCTGAAGAGTTATCTGTTCAAATTTGTTTTGTGTTATGATTTTTATTTATTTTTATACTGAAGAGTTATCTGTTCAAATTTGTTTTGAGTTATGTTTTTTTTATTTATTTTTATCCTGAAGAGTTATCTGTTCAAATTTGTTTTGTGTTATGATTTTTATTTATTTTTATACTGAAGAGTTATCTGTTCAAATTTGTTTTGGGTTATGTTTTTTTTATTTATTTTTATCCTGAAGAGTTATCTGTTCAAATTTGTTTTGTGTTATGATTTTTATTTATTTTTATACTGAAGAGTTATCTGTTCAAATTTGTTTTGAGTTATGTTTTTTTTATTTATTTTTATCCTGAAGAGATTTATCTGTTCAAATTTGTTTTATGTTATGATTTTTATTTATTTTTATCTTGAAGAGTTATCTGTTCATATTTGTTTTGTGTTATGTTTTTGATTTATTTTTATCCTGAAGAGTTTTATCTGTTCAAATAAGTTTTGTTTTATGATTTTTATTTATTTTTATCCTGAAGAGTTATCTGTTCAAATTTGTTTTGTGTTATGATTTTTATTTATTTTTATCCTGAAGTATTTTCTGTTCAAATTTGTTTTGAGTTATGTTTTTTTATTTTTTTTTATCCTGTTGAGTTACCTGTGCAAATTTTTTTTGAGTTGTGTTTTTTTATTTATTTTTATCCTGAAGAGTTATTTGTTCAAATTTGTTTTGTGTTATGTTTTTTATTTATTTTTATCCTGAAGAGTTATCTGTTCGAATTTGTTTTGTGTTATGATTTTTATTTATTTTTATCCTGAAGTGATCCGTTCAAATTTGTTTTGTGTTATGTTTTTTATTCATTTTTGTCCTGAAGAGTTATCTGTTCAAATAAGTTTTGTGTTATGATTTTTATTTATTTTTATCCTGAAGTGTTATCTGTTCAAATTTGTTTTGTGTTATGTTTTTTATTTATTTTTATCCTGAAGAGTTATCTGTTCAAATTTGTTTTGTGTTATGTTTTTTATTTATTTTTATCCTGAAGAGTTTTATCTGTTCAAATATGTTTTGTGTCATAATTTTTATTCATTTTTATCCTGAAGTGATCTGTTCAAATTTGTTTTGTGTTATGTTTTTTATTCATTTTTATCGTGAAGAGTTTTATCTGTTCAAATAAGTTTTGTGTTATATGCTTTTTATTTATTTTTATCCTGAAGAGTTATCTGTTCAAATAAGTTTTGTGTTATGATTTTTATTTATTTTTATCCTGAAGTGTTATCTGTTCAAATTTGTTTTGTGTTAAGTTTTTTATTTATTTTTATCCTGAAGAGTTATCTGTTCAAATTTGTTTTGTGTTATGATTTTTATTTATTTTTATACTGAAGAGTTATCTGTTCAAATTTGTTTTGGGTTATGTTTTTTTTATTTATTTTTATCCTGAAGAGTTATCTGTTCAAATTTGTTTTGTGTTATGATTTTTATTTATTTTTATACTGAAGAGTTATCTGTTCAAATTTGTTTTGTGTTATGATTTTTATTTATTTTTATCCTGAAGTATTTTCTGTTCAAATTTGTTTTGAGTTATGTTTTTTTATTTTTTTTTATCCTGAAGAGTTACCTGTGCAAATTTTTTTTGAGTTGTGTTTTTTTATTTATTTTTATCCTGAAGAGTTATTTGTTCAAATTTGTTTTGTGTTATGTTTTTTATTTATTTTTATCCTGAAGAGTTATCTGTTCGAATTTGTTTTGTGTTATGATTTTTATTTATTTTTATCCTGAAGTGATCCGTTCAAATTTGTTTTGTGTTATGTTTTTTATTCATTTTTGTCCTGAAGAGTTATCTGTTCAAATAAGTTTTGTGTTATGATTTTTATTTATTTTTATCCTGAAGAGTTTTATCTGTTCAAATATGTTTTGTGTCATAATTTTTATTCATTTTTATCCTGAAGTGATCTGTTCAAATTTGTTTTGTGTTATGTTTTTCATTCATTTTTATCGTGAAGAGTTTTATCTGTTCAAATAAGTTTTGTGTTATATGCTTTTTATTTATTTTTATCCTGAAGAGTTATCTGTTCAAATAAGTTTTGTGTTATGATTTTTATTTATTTTTATCCTGAAGTGTTATCTGTTCAAATTTGTTTTGTGTTAAGTTTTTTATTTATTTTTATCCTGAAGAGTTATCTGTTCAAATTTGTTTTGTGTTATGATTTTTATTTATTTTTATACTGAAGAGTTATCTGTTCAAATTTGTTTTGGGTTATGTTTTTTTTATTTATTTTTATCCTGAAGAGTTATCTGTTCAAATTTGTTTTGTGTTATGATTTTTATTTATTTTTATACTGAAGAGTTATCTGTTCAAATTTGTTTTGAGTTATGTTTTTTTTATTTATTTTTATCCTGAAGAGATTTATCTGTTCAAATAAGTTTTGTCTTATGTTTTTCATTTATTTTTATTCTGAAGAGTTATCTGTTCAAATTTGTTTTGTGTTATGATTTTTATTTATTTTTATCCTGAAGAGTGTTATCTGTTCAAATAAGTTTTGTGTTATGCTTTTTATTTATTTTTGTCCTGAAGAGTTTTATCTGTTCAAATAAGTTTTGTGTTATGATTTTTATTTGTTTTTATCCTGAAGAGAGTTATCTATTCAAATTTATTTTGTGTTATGTTTTTTATTTATTTTTATCCTGATGAGTTTTATCTGTTCAAATAAGTTTTGTGTTATGATTTTTATTTATTTTTATCCTGAGAGAGTTATCTGTTCAAATTTGTTTTGTGTTGTGTTTTTTATTCATTTTTATCCTGAAGAGTTTTCTGTTCAAATAAGTTTTGTATTATAGGCTTTTCATTTATTTTTATCCTGAAGAGAGTTATCTGTTCAAATTTGTGTTAGATTTTTTATTTATTTTTATCCTGAAGTGTTATCTGTTCAAATAAGTTTTGTGTTATATGCTTTTTATTTATTTTTATCCTGAAGAGTTATCTGTTCAAATTTATACTGTATTGTATTATATTTCATTTAGCCATTCCCTATGGTTGATACTATGTCAACTTATATGGTTCCTGGACCCAGAAGCATATTTAAGCCCCAAATTGCTGTAGTCAATGAAAGTATAACTTCAAGTAGTTGTCTTGCTAAACCAAATAACAATAAACTACTTGATGTTATTTTTATCCTGAAGAGTTATCTGTACAAATAAGTTTTGTGTTACGATTTTTATTTATTTTTATCCTGAAGTATTATCTGTTCAAATTTGTTTTGAGTTATGTTTTTTATTTATTTTTATCCTGAAGAGAGTTATCTGTTCAAATTTGTTTTGTGTAATGATTTTTATTTATTTTTATCCTGAAAAGTTATCTGTTCAAATTTGTTTTGTGTTATGATTTTTATTTATTTTTATCCTGAAGTGTTATCTGTTCAAATTTGTTTTGAGTTATGTTTTTTTATTTATTTTTATCCTGAAGAGTTATCTGATCAAATAACTTTTGTGTTATGATTTTTATTTATTTTTATCCTGAAGAGTTATCTGTTCAAATAACTTTTGTGTTATGAGTTTTATTTATTTTTATCCTGAAGAGTTATTTGTTCAAATTTGTTTTGTGTTATGTTTTTTATTTATTTTTATCCTGAAGAGTTTTATCTGTTCAAATAAGTTTTGTGTTATGATTTTTATTTATTTTTATCCTGAAGAGTTTTATCTGTTCAAATAAGTTTTGTGTTATGATTTTTATTTATTTTTATCCTGAAGAGTTATCTGTTCAAATTTGTTTTGTGTTAGGATTTTTATTGATTTTTATCCTGAAGTGTTATCTGTTCAAATAAGTTTTGTGTTATGATTTTTATTTATTTTTATCCTGAAGAGTTTTATCTGTTCAAATAAGTTTTGTTTTATGATTTTTATTTATTTTTATCCTTAAGAGTTATCTGTTCAAATTTGTTTTGTGTTATGATTTTTATTTATTTTTATCCTGAAGTGTTATCTGTTCAAATTTGTTTTGTGTTATGATTTTTATTTATTTTTATACTGAAGAGTTATCTGTTCAAATTTGTTTTGGGTTATGTTTTTTTTATTTATTTTTATCCTGAAGAGTTATCTGTTCAAATTTGTTTTGTGTTATGATTTTTATTTATTTTTATACTGAAGAGTTATCTGTTCAAATTTGTTTTGAGTTATGTTTTTTTTATTTATTTTTATCCTGAAGAGATTTATCTGTTCAAATAAGTTTTGTCTTATGTTTTTCATTTATTTTTATTCTGAAGAGTTATCTGTTCAAATTTGTTTTGTGTTATGATTTTTATTTATTTTTATCCTGAAGAGTTTTATCTGTTCAAATAAGTTTTGTGTTATGCTTTTTATTTATTTTTGTCCTGAAGAGTTTTATCTGTTCAAATAAGTTTTGTGTTATGATTTTTATTTGTTTTTATCCTGAAGAGAGTTATCTATTCAAATTTATTTTGTGTTATGTTTTTTATTTATTTTTATCCTGATGATTTTTATCTGTTCAAATAAGTTTTGTGTTATGATTTTTATTTATTTTTATCCTGAGAGAGTTATCTGTTCAAATTTGTTTTGTGTTGTGTTTTTTATTTATTTTTATCCTGAAGAGTTTTCTGTTCAAATAAGTTTTGTATTATAGGCTTTTCATTTATTTTTATCCTGAAGAGAGTTATCTGTTCAAATTTGTGTTAGATTTTTTATTTATTTTTATCCTGAAGTGTTATCTGTTCAAATAAGTTTTGTGTTATATGCTTTTTATTTATTTTTATCCTGAAGAGTTATCTGTTCAAATTTATACTGTATTGTATTATATTTCATTTAGCCATTCCCTATGGTTGATACTATGTCAACTTATATGGTTCCTGGACCCAGAAGCATATTTAAGCCCCAAATTGCTGTAGTCAATGAAAGTATAACTTCAAGTAGTTGTCTTGCTAAACCAAATAACAATAAACTACTTGATGTTATTTTTATCCTGAAGAGTTATCTGTACAAATAAGTTTTGTGTTACGATTTTTATTTATTTTTATCCTGAAGTATTATCTGTTCAAATTTGTTTTGAGTTATGTTTTTTATTTATTTTTATCCTGAAGAGAGTTATCTGTTCAAATTTGTTTTGTGTAATGATTTTTATTTATTTTTATCCTGAAAAGTTATCTGTTCAAATTTGTTTTGTGTTATGATTTATATTTATTTTTATCCTGAAGTGTTATCTGTTCAAATTTGTTTTGAGTTATGTTTTTTTATTTATTTTTATCCTGAAGAGTTATCTGATCAAATAACTTTTGTGTTATGATTTTTATTTATTTTTATCCTGATGATTTATCTGTTCAAATAACTTTTGTGTTATGAGTTTTATTTATTTTTATCCTGAAGAGTTATTTGTTCAAATTTGTTTTGTGTTATGTTTTTTATTTATTTTTATCCTGAAGAGTTTTATCTGTTCAAATAAGTTTTGTGTTATGATTTTTATTTATTTTTATCCTGAAGAGTTTTATCTGTTCAAATAAGTTTTGTGTTATGATTTTTATTTATTTTTATCCTGAAGAGTTATCTGTTCAAATTTGTTTTGTGTTAGGATTTTTGTTTATTTTTATCCTGAAGTGTTATCTGTTCAAATAAGTTTTGTGTTATGATTTTTATTTATTTTTATCCTGAAGAGTTTTATCTGTTCAAATAAGTTTTGTTTTATGATTTTTATTTATTTTTATCCTTAAGAGTTATCTCTTCAAATTTGTTTTGTGTTATGATTTTTATTTATTTTTATCCTGAAGTGTTATCTGTTCAAATTTGTTTTGAGTTATGTTTTTTTATTTATTTTTATCCTGAAGAGTTACCTGTGCAAATTTGTTTTGAGTTGTGTTTTTTTATTTATTTTTATCCTGAAGAGTTATTAGTTCAAATTTGTTTTGTGTTATGTTTTTTATTTATTTTTATCAGGAAGAGAGTTATTTGTTCAAATTTGTTTTGTGTTATGTTTTTTATTTATTTCTATCCTGAAGAGTTTTATCTGTTCAAATAAGTTTTGTGTAATAATTTTTATTTATTTTTATCCTGAAGTGATCCGTTCAAATTTGTTTTGTGTTATGTTTTTTATTCATTTTTGTCCTGAAGAGTTATCTGTTCAAATTTGTTTTGTGTTATGATTTTTATTTTTATCCTGAAGAGTTATCTGTTCAAATTTGTTTTGAGTTATGTTTTTTTTATTTATTTTCATCCTGAAGAGATTTATCTGTTCAAATAAGTTTTGTCTTATGTTTTTCATTTATTTTTATTCTGAAGAGTTATCTGTTCAAATTTGTTTTGTGTTATGATATTTATTTATTTTTATCCTGAAGAGTTTTATCTGTTCAAATAAGTTTTGTGATATGCTTTTTATTTATTTTTATCCTGAAGAGTTTCATCTGTTCAAATAAGTTTTGTATTATGATTTTTTTTATTTTTATCCTGACGAGGGTTATCTGTTCAAATTTGTTTTGAGTTAGTTTTTTTTATTTATTTTTATCCTTAAGAGTTTTATCTGTTCAAATAAGTTTTGTGTTATATGCTTTTTATTTATTTTTATCCTGAAGAGTTTCATCTGTTTAAATAAGTATTGTATTATGATTTTTTTTATTTTTATCCTGAAGAGTTTTATCTGTTCAAATAAGTTTTGTGTTATGATTTTTATTTATTTTTATCCTTAAGAGATTTATCTGTTCAAATAAGTTTTGTCTTGTTTTTTATTTATTTTTATTCTGAAGAGTTATCTGTTAAAATTTTTTTTGTGTTATGATTTTTATCCTGAAGAGTTATCGGTTCAAATTTGTTTTGAGTTATGTTTTTTTTCTATTTATTTTTATCCTGAAGATTTTTATCTGTTCAAATAAATTTTGTATTATGATTTTTATTTATTTTTATCCTGAAGAGAGTTATCTGTTCAAATTTGTTATGTGTTATATGCTTTTTATTTATTTTTATCCTGAAGAGTTTTATCTGTTCAAATAAGTTTTGTGTTATGATTTTTATTTATATTTATCCTGAAGAGTGACCTGTTCGAATTTGTTTTGTCTTATGATTTTTATTTATTTTTATCCTGAAGAGTTATCTGTTCAAATTTGTTTTTAGTTATGTTTTTTTCATTTATTTTTATCCTGAAGGGATTCATCTGTTCAAATTTGTTTTGAGTTATGTTTTTTTTATTTATTTTCATCCTGAAGATTTTTATCTGTTCAAATAAGTTTTGTGTTATATGCTTTCTATTTATTTTTATCCTGAAGAGTTATCTGTTCAAATTTATACTGTATTGTATTATATTACATTTAGCCATTCCCTATGGTTGACATTATGTCAACTTATATGGTTCCTGGACCCAGAAGCATATTTAAGCCCCAAATTGCTGTAGTCAATGGAAGTATAACTTCAAGTAGTTGTCTTGCTAAACCAAATAACAATAAACTACTTGAATGTTATTTTTATCCTGAAGAGTTATCTGTACAAATAATTTTTGTGTTACGATTTTTATTTATTTTTATCCTGAAGTATTATCTGTTCAAATTTGTTTTGAGTTATGTTTTTCATTTATTTTTATCCTGAAGAGAGTTATCTGTTCAAATTTGTTTTGTGTAATGATTTTTATTTATGTTTATCCTGAAAAGTTATCTGTTCAAATTTGTTTTGTGTTATGATTTTTATTTATTTTTATCCTGAAGTGTTATCTGTTCAAATTTGTTTTGAGTTATGTTTTTTTATTTATTTTTATCCTGAAGAGTTACCTGTGCAAATTTGTTTTGAGTTGTGTTTTTTTATTTATTTTTATCCTGAAGAGTTATTAGTTCAAATTTGTTTTGTGTTATGTTTTTTATTTATTTTTATCAGGAAGAGAGTTATTTGTTCAAATTTGTTTTGTGTTATGTTTTTTATTTATTTCTATCCTGAAGAGTTTTATCTGTTCAAATAAGTTTTGTGTAATAATTTTTATTTATTTTTATCCTGAAGTGATCCGTTCAAATTTGTTTTGTGTTATGTTTTTTATTCATTTTTGTCCTGAAGAGTTATCTGTTCAAATTTGTTTTGTGTTATGATTTTTATTTATTTTTATCCTGAAGAGTTATCTGTTCAAATTTGTTTTGAGTTATGTTTTTTTTATTTATTTTCATCCTGAAGAGATTTATCTGTTCAAATAAGTTTTGTCTTATGTTTTTCATTTATTTTTATTCTGAAGAGTTATCTGTTCAAATTTGTTTTGTGTTATGATATTTATTTATTTTTATCCTGAAGAGTTTTATCTGTTCAAATAAGTTTTGTGATATGCTTTTTATTTATTTTTATCCTGAAGAGTTTCATCTGTTCAAATAAGTTTTGTATTATGATTTTTTTTATTTTTATCCTGACGAGGGTTATCTGTTCAAATTTGTTTTGAGTTAGTTTTTTTTATTTATTTTTATCCTTAAGAGTTTTATCTGTTCAAATAAGTTTTGTGTTATATGCTTTTTATTTATTTTTATCCTGAAGAGTTTCATCTGTTTAAATAAGTATTGTATTATGATTTTTTTTATTTTTATCCTGAAGAGTTTTATCTGTTCAAATAAGTTTTGTGTTATGATTTTTATTTATTTTTATCCTTAAGAGATTTATCTGTTCAAATAAGTTTTGTCTTGTTTTTTATTTATTTTTATTCTGAAGAGTTATCTGTTAAAATTTTTTTTGTGTTATGATTTTTATCCTGAAGAGTTATCGGTTCAAATTTGTTTTGAGTTATGTTTTTTTTCTATTTATTTTTATCCTGAAGATTTTTATCTGTTCAAATAAATTTTGTATTATGATTTTTATTTATTTTTATCCTGAAGAGAGTTATCTGTTCAAATTTGTTATGTGTTATATGCTTTTTATTTATTTTTATCCTGAAGAGTTTTATCTGTTCAAATAAGTTTTGTGTTATGATTTTTATTTATATTTATCCTGAAGAGTGACCTGTTCGAATTTGTTTTGTCTTATGATTTTTATTTATTTTTATCCTGAAGAGTTATCTGTTCAAATTTGTTTTTAGTTATGTTTTTTTCATTTATTTTTATCCTGAAGGGATTCATCTGTTCAAATTTGTTTTGAGTTATGTTTTTTTTATTTATTTTCATCCTGAAGATTTTTATCTGTTCAAATAAGTTTTGTGTTATATGCTTTCTATTTATTTTTATCCTGAAGAGTTATCTGTTCAAATTTATACTGTATTGTATTATATTACATTTAGCCATTCCCTATGGTTGACATTATGTCAACTTATATGGTTCCTGGACCCAGAAGCATATTTAAGCCCCAAATTGCTGTAGTCAATGGAAGTATAACTTCAAGTAGTTGTCTTGCTAAACCAAATAACAATAAACTACTTGAATGTTATTTTTATCCTGAAGAGTTATCTGTACAAATAATTTTTGTGTTACGATTTTTATTTATTTTTATCCTGAAGTATTATCTGTTCAAATTTGTTTTGAGTTATGTTTTTCATTTATTTTTATCCTGAAGAGAGTTATCTGTTCAAATTTGTTTTGTGTAATGATTTTTATTTATGTTTATCCTGAAAAGTTATCTGTTCAAATTTGTTTTGTGTTATGATTTTTATTTATTTTTATCCTGAAGTGTTATCTGTTCAAATTTGTTTTGAGTTATGTTTTTTTATTTATTTTTATCCTGAAGAGTTATCTGATCAAATAACTTTTGTGTTATGATTTTTATTTATTTTTATCCTGAAGAGTTATCTGTTCAAATAACTTTTGTGTTATGAGTTTTATTTATTTTTATCCTGAAGAGTTATTTGTTCAAATTTGTTTTGTGTTATGTTTTTTATTTATTTTTATCCTGAAGAGTTTTATCTGTTCAAATAAGTTTTGTGTTATGATTTTTATTTATTTTTATCCTGAAGAGTTTTATCTGTTCAAATAAGTTTTGTGTTATGATTTTTATTTATTTTTATCTTGAAGTGTTATCTGTTCAAATTTGTTTTGTGTTATGTTTTTTATTTATTTTTATCCTGAAGAGTTTTATCTGTTCAAATAAGTTTTGTTTTATGATTCTTATTTATTTTTATCCTGAAGAGTTATCTGTTCAAATTTGTTTTGTGTTATGATTTTTATTTATTTTTATCCTGAAGTGTTATCTGTTCAAATTTGTTTTGAGTTATGTTTTTTTATTTATTTTTATCCTGAAGAGTTACCTGTGCAAATTTGTATTGAGTTGTGTTTTTTTATTTATTTTTATCCTGAAGAGTTATTAGTTCAAATTTGTTTTGTGTTATGTTTTTTATTTATTTTTATCAAGAAGAGAGTTATTTGTTCAAATTTGTTTTGTGTTATGTTTTTTATTTATTTTTATCCTGAAGAGTTATCTGTTCGAATTTGTTTTGTGTTATGATTTTTATTTATTTTTATCCTGAAGAGTTTTATCTGTTCAAATAAGTTTTGTGTCATTATTTTCATTCATTTTTATCCTGAAGTGATCCGTTCAAATTTGTTTTGTGTTATGTTTTTTATTCATTTTTGTCCTGAAGAGTTATCTGTTCAAATAAGTTTTGTGTTATGAGTTTTATTTATTTTTATCCTGAAGTGTTATCTGTTCAAATTTGTTTTGTGTTATGTTTTTTATTTATTTTTATCCTGAAGAGTTATCTGTTCAAATTTGTTTTGTGTTATGTTTTTTATTTATTTTTATTATTGAAGAGTTTTATCTGTTCAAATAAGTTTTGTGTCATAATTTTTATTCATTTTTATCCTGAAGTGATCTGTTCAAATTTGTTTTGTGTTATGTTTTTTATTCATTTTTATCCTGAAGAGTTTTATCTGTCCAAATAAGTTTTGTGTTATATGCTTTTTATTTATTTTTATCCTGAAGAGTTATCTGTTCAAATAAGTTTTGTGTTATGATTTTTATTTATTTTTATCCTGAAGTGTTATCTGCTCAAATTTGTTTTGTGTTATGTTTTTTATTTATTTTTATCCTGAAGAGTTATCTGTTCAAATTTGTTTTGTGTTATGATTTTTATTTATTTTTATACTGAAGAGTTATCTGTTCAAATTTGTTTTAAGTTATGTTTTTTTTATTTATTATTATCCTGAAGAGATTTATCTGTTCAAATGAGATTTGTCTTATGTTTTTCATTTATTTTTATTCTGAAGAGTTATCTGTTCAAATTTGTTTTGTGTTATGATTTTTATTTGTTTTTATCCTGAAGAGAGTTATCTGTTCAAATTTATTTTGTGTTATGTTTTTTATTTATTTTTATCCTGATGAGTTTTATCTGTTCAAATGAGTTTTGTGTTATGATTTTTATTTATTTTTATCCTGAGAGAGTTATCTGTTCAAATTTGTTTTGTGTTGTGTTTTTTATTTATTTTTATCCTGAAGAGTTATCTGTTCAAATAAGATTTGTGTTATACTTTTTATTTATTTTTATCCTGAAGAGTTTTATCTGTTCAAATGGGTTTTGTGTTATGCTTTTTATTTATTTTTATCCTGAAGAGATTTATCTGTTCAAATAAGTTTTGTCTTATGTTTTTCATTTATTTTTATTCTGAAGAGTTATCTGTTCAAATTTGTTTTGTGTTATGATTTTTATTTATTTTTATCCTGAAGAGTTTTATCTGTTCAAATAAGTTTTGTGTTATGATGTTTATTTGTTTTTATCCTGAAGAGAGTTATCCGTTCAAATTTGTTTTGTGTTATGTTTTTTATTCATTTTTGTCCTGAAGAGTTATCTGTTCAAATAAGTTTTGTGTTATGATTTTTATTTATTTTTATCCTGAGAGAGTTATCTGTTCAAATTTGTTTTGTGTTGTGTTTTTTATTTATTTTTATCCTGAAGAGTTATCTGTTCAAATTTGTTTTGTGTTATGATTTTTATTTATTTTTATCCTGAAGAGTTATCTGTTCAAATTTGTTTTGAGTTATGTTTTTTTTATTTATTTTTATCCTGAAGAGATTTATCTGTTCAAATAAGTTTTGTCTTATGTTTTTCATTTATTTTTATTCTGAAGAGTTATCTGTTCAAATTTGTTTTGTGTTATGATTTTTATTTATTTTTATCCTGAAGAGTTTTATCTGTTCAAATAAGTTTTGTGTTATGATGTTTATTTGTTTTTATCCTGAAGAGAGTTATCCGTTCAAATTTGTTTTGTGTTATGTTTTTTATTCATTTTTGTCCTGAAGAGTTATCTGTTCAAATAAGTTTTGTGTTATGAGTTTTATTTATTTTTATCCTGAAGTGTTATCTGTTCAAATTTGTTTCGTGTTATGTTTTTTATTTATTTTTATCCTGAAGAGTTATCTGTTCAAATTTGTTTTGTGTTATGTTTTTTATTTATTTTTATTATTGAAGAGTTTTATCTGTTCAAATAAGTTTTGTGTCATAATTTTTATTCATTTTTATCCTGAAGTGATCTGTTCAAATTTGTTTTGTGTTATGTTTTTTATTCATTTTTATCCTGAAGAGTTTTATCTGTCCAAATAAGTTTTGTGTTATATGCTTTTTATTTATTTTTATCCTGAAGAGTTATCTGTTCAAATAAGTTTTGTGTTATGATTTTTATTTATTTTTATCCTGAAGTGTTATCTGTTCAAATTTGTTTTGTGTTATGTTTTTTATTTATTTTTATCCTGAAGAGTTATCTGTTCAAATTTGTTTTGTGTTATGATTTTTATTTATTTTTATACTGAAGAGTTATCTGTTCAAATTTGTTTTAAGTTATGTTTTTTTTATTTATTATTATCCTGAAGAGATTTATCTGTTCAAATGAGATTTGTCTTATGTTTTTCATTTATTTTTATTCTGAAGAGTTATCTGTTCAAATTTGTTTTGTGTTATGATTTTTATTTGTTTTTATCCTGAAGAGAGTTATCTGTTCAAATTTATTTTGTGTTATGTTTTTTATTTATTTTTATCCTGATGAGTTTTATCTGTTCAAATGAGTTTTGTGTTATGATTTTTATTTATTTTTATCCTGAGAGAGTTATCTGTTCAAATTTGTTTTGTGTTGTGTTTTTTATTTATTTTTATCGTGAAGAGTTATCTGTTCAAATAAGATTTGTGTTATACTTTTTATTTATTTTTATCCTGAAGAGTTTTATCTGTTCAAATCGGTTTTGTGTTATGCTTTTTATTTATTTTTATCCTGAAGAGTTATCTGTTCAAATTTGTTTTGTGTTATGATTTTTATTTATTTTTATCCTGAAGAGTTATCTGTTCAAATTTGTTTTGAGTTATGTTTTTTTTATTTATTTTTATCCTGAAGAGATTTATCTGTTCAAATGGGTTTTGTCTTATGTTTTTCATTTATTTTTATTCTGAAGAGTTATCTGTTCAAATTTGTTTTGTGTTATGATTTTTATTTATTTTTATCCTGGAGAGTTTTATCTGTTCAAATAAGTTTTGTGTTATGCTTTTTATTTATTTTTATCCTGAAGAGTTTTATCTGTTCAAATAAGTTTTGTGTTATGATGTTTATTTGTTTTTATCCTGAAGAGAGTTATCTGTTCAAATTTATTTTGTGTTATGTTTTTTATTTATTTTTATCCTGATGAGTTTTATCTGTTCAAATAAGTTTTGTGTTATGATTTTTATTTATTTTTATCCTGAGAGAGTTATCTGTTCAAATTTGTTTTGTGTTGTGTTTTTAATTTATTTTTATCCTGAAGAGTTATCTGTTCAAATAAGATTTGAGTTATGCTTTTTATTTATTTTTATCCTGAAGAGTTTTATCTGTTCAAATGGGTTTTGTGTTATGCTTTTTATTTATTTTTATCCTGAGGAGTTATCTGTTCAAATTTGTTTTGAGTTATGTTTTTTTATTTATTTTTATCCTGAAGAGTTACCTGTGCAAATTTGTATTGAGTTGTGTTTTTTTATTTATTTTTATCCTGAAGAGTTATTAGTTCAAATTTGTTTTGTGTTATGTTTTTTATTTATTTTTATCAAGAAGAGAGTTATTTGTTCAAATTTGTTTTGTGTTATGTTTTTTATTTATTTTTATCCTGAAGAGTTATCTGTTCGAATTTGTTTTGTGTTATGATTTTTATTTATTTTTATCCTGAAGAGTTTTATCTGTTCAAATAAGTTTTGTGTCATTATTTTTATTTATTTTTATCCTGAAGTGATCCGTTCAAATTTGTTTTGTGTTATGTTTTTTATTCATTTTTGTCCTGAAGAGTTATCTGTTCAAATAAGTTTTGTGTTATGATTTTTATTTATTTTTATCCTGAAGTGTTATCTGTTCAAATTTGTTTTGTGTTATGTTTTTTATTTATTTTTATCCTGAAGAGTTATCTGTTCAAATTTGTTTTGTGTTATGTTTTTTATTTATTTTTATCCTGAAGAGTTTTATCTGTTCAAATAAGTTTTGTGTCATAATTTTTATTCATTTTTATCCTGAAGTGATCTGTTCAAATTTGTTTTGTGTTATGTTTTTTATTCATTTTTATCCTGAAGAGTTATCTGTTCAAATAAGTTTTGTGTTATGATTTTTATTTATTTTTATCCTGAAGTGTTATCTGTTCAAATTTGTTTTGTGTTATGTTTTTTATTTATTTTTATCCTGAAGAGTTATCTGTTCAAATTTGTTTTGTGTTATGATTTTTATTTATTTTTATACTGAAGAGTTATCTGTTCAAATTTGTTTTGAGTTATGTTTTTTTTATTTATTTTTATCCTGAAGAGATTTATCTGTTCAAATAAGTTTTGTCTTATGTTTTTCATTTATTTTTATTCTGAAGAGTTATCTGTTCAAATTTGTTTTGTGTTATGATTTTTATTTATTTTTATCCTGAAGAGTTTTATCTGTTCAAATAAGTTTTGTGTTATGCTTTTTATTTGTTTTTATCCTGAAGAGAGTTATCTGTTCAAATTTATTTTGTGTTATGTTTTTTATTTATTTTTATCCTGATGAGTTTTATCTGTTCAAATAAGTTTTGTGTTATGATTTTTATTTATTTTTATCCTGAGAGAGTTATCTGTTCAAATTTGTTTTGTGTTGTGTTTTTCATTTATTTTTATCCTGAAGAGTTATCTGTTCAAATAAGATTTGTGTTATGCTTTTTATTTATTTTTATCCTGAAGAGTTTTATCTGTTCAAATGGGTTTTGTGTTATGCTTTTTATTTATTTTTATCCTGAAGAGTTATCCGTTCAAATTTGTTTTGTGTTATGATTTTTATTTATTTTTATCCTGAAGAGTTATCTGTTCAAATTTGTTTTGAGTTTTGTTTTTTTTATTTATTTTTATCCTGAAGAGATTTATCTGTTCAAATAAGTTTTGTCTTATGTCTTTCATTTAGTTTTATTCTGAAGAGTTATCTGTTCAAATTTGGTTTGTGTTATGATTTTTATTTATTTTTATCCTGAAGTATTATCTGTTCAAATTTGTTTTGAGTTATGTTTTTTATTCATTTTTATCCTGAAGAGTTATCTGTTCAAATTTGTTTTGTGTAATGATTTTTATTTATTTTTATCCTGAAAAGTTATGTGTTCAAATTTGTTTTGAGTTATGTTTTTTATTTATTTTTATCCTGAAGAGTTATCTGTTCAAATAACTTTTGTGTTATGATTTTTATTTATTTTTATCCTGAAGAGTTATCTGTTCAAATAACTTTTGTGTTATGAGTTTTATTTATTTTTATCCTGAAGAGTTATTTGTTCAAATTTGTTTTGTGTTATGTTTTTTATTTATTTTTATCCTGAAGAGTTTTATCTGTTCAAATAAGTTTTGTGTTATGATTTTTATTTATTTTTATCCTGAAGAGTTTTATCTGTTCAAATAAGTTTTGTGTTATGATTTTTATTTATTTTTATCTTGAAGTGTTATCTGTTCAAATTTGTTTTGTGTTATGTTTTTTATTTATTTTTATCCTGAAGAGTTTTATCTGTTCAAATAAGTTTTGTTTTATGATTCTTATTTATTTTTATCCTGAAGAGTTATCTGTTCAAATTTGTTTTGTGTTATGATTTTTATTTATTTTTATCCTGAAGTGTTATCTGTTCAAATTTGTTTTGAGTTATGTTTTTTTATTTATTTTTATCCTGAAGAGTTACCTGTGCAAATTTGTATTGAGTTGTGTTTTTTTATTTATTTTTATCCTGAAGAGTTATTAGTTCAAATTTGTTTTGTGTTATGTTTTTTATTTATTTTTATCAAGAAGAGAGTTATTTGTTCAAATTTGTTTTGTGTTATGTTTTTTATTTATTTTTATCCTGAAGAGTTATCTGTTCGAATTTGTTTTGTGTTATGATTTTTATTTATTTTTATCCTGAAGAGTTTTATCTGTTCAAATAAGTTTTGTGTCATTATTTTTATTCATTTTTATCCTGAAGTGATCCGTTCAAATTTGTTTTGTGTTATGTTTTTTATTCATTTTTGTCCTGAAGAGTTATCTGTTCAAATAAGTTTTGTGTTATGAGTTTTATTTATTTTTATCCTGAAGTGTTATCTGTTCAAATTTGTTTTGTGTTATGTTTTTTATTTATTTTTATCCTGAAGAGTTATCTGTTCAAATTTGTTTTGTGTTATGTTTTTTATTTATTTTTATTATTGAAGAGTTTTATCTGTTCAAATAAGTTTTGTGTCATAATTTTTATTCATTTTTATCCTGAAGTGATCTGTTCAAATTTGTTTTGTGTTATGTTTTTTATTCATTTTTATCCTGAAGAGTTTTATCTGTCCAAATAAGTTTTGTGTTATATGCTTTTTATTTATTTTTATCCTGAAGAGTTATCTGTTCAAATAAGTTTTGTGTTATGATTTTTATTTATTTTTATCCTGAAGTGTTATCTGTTCAAATTTGTTTTGTGTTATGTTTTTTATTTATTTTTATCCTGAAGAGTTATCTGTTCAAATTTGTTTTGTGTTATGATTTTTATTTATTTTTATACTGAAGAGTTATCTGTTCAAATTTGTTTTAAGTTATGTTTTTTTTATTTATTATTATCCTGAAGAGATTTATCTGTTCAAATGAGATTTGTCTTATGTTTTTCATTTATTTTTATTCTGAAGAGTTATCTGTTCAAATTTGTTTTGTGTTATGATTTTTATTTGTTTTTATCCTGAAGAGAGTTATCTGTTCAAATTTATTTTGTGTTATGTTTTTTATTTATTTTTATCCTGATGAGTTTTATCTGTTCAAATGAGTTTTGTGTTATGATTTTTATTTATTTTTATCCTGAGAGAGTTATCTGTTCAAATTTGTTTTGTGTTGTGTTTTTTATTTATTTTTATCCTGAAGAGTTATCTGTTCAAATAAGATTTGTGTTATACTTTTTATTTATTTTTATCCTGAAGAGTTTTATCTGTTCAAATGGGTTTTGTGTTATGCTTTTTATTTATTTTTATCCTGAAGAGTTATCTGTTCAAATTTGTTTTGTGTTATGATTTTTATTTATTTTTATCCTGAAGAGTTATCTGTTCAAATTTGTTTTGAGTTATGTTTTTTTAATTTATTTTTATCCTGAAGAGATTTATCTGTTCAAATAAGTTTTGTCTTATGTTTTTCATTTATTTTTATTCTGAAGAGTTATCTATTCAAATTTGTTTTGTGTTATGATTTTTATTTATTTTTATCCTGAAGAGTTTTATCTGTTCAAATAAGTTTTGTGTTATGATGTTTATTTGTTTTTATCCTGAAGAGAGTTATCCGTTCAAATTTGTTTTGTGTTATGTTTTTTATTCATTTTTGTCCTGAAGAGTTATCTGTTCAAATAAGTTTTGTGTTATGAGTTTTATTTATTTTTATCCTGAAGTGTTATCTGTTCAAATTTGTTTTGTGTTATGTTTTTTATTTATTTTTATCCTGAAGAGTTATCTGTTCAAATTTGTTTTGTGTTATGTTTTTTATTTATTTTTATTATTGAAGAGTTTTATCTGTTCAAATAAGTTTTGTGTCATAATTTTTATTCATTTTTATCCTGAAGTGATCTGTTCAAATTTGTTTTGTGTTATGTTTTTTATTCATTTTTATCCTGAAGAGTTTTATCTGTCCAAATAAGTTTTGTGTTATATGCTTTTTATTTATTTTTATCCTGAAGAGTTATCTGTTCAAATAAGTTTTGTGTTATGATTTTTATTTATTTTTATCCTGAAGTGTTATCTGTTCAAATTTGTTTTGTGTTATGTTTTTTATTTATTTTTATCCTGAAGAGTTATCTGTTCAAATTTGTTTTGTGTTATGATTTTTATTTATTTTTATACTGAAGAGTTATCTGTTCAAATTTGTTTTAAGTTATGTCATTTTTATTTATTATTATCCTGAAGAGATTTATCTGTTCAAATGAGATTTGTCTTATGTTTTTCATTTATTTTTATTCTGAAGAGTTATCTGTTCAAATTTGTTTTGTGTTATGATTTTTATTTGTTTTTATCCTGAAGAGAGTTATCTGTTCAAATTTATTTTGTGTTATGTTTTTTATTTATTTTTATCCTGATGAGTTTTATCTGTTCAAATGAGTTTTGTGTTATGATTTTTATTTATTTTTATCCTGAGAGAGTTATCTGTTCAAATTTGTTTTGTGTTGTGTTTTTTATTTATTTTTATCCTGAAGAGTTATCTGTTCAAATAAGATTTGTGTTATACTTTTTATTTATTTTTATCCTGAAGAGTTTTATCTGTTCAAATGGGTTTTGTGTTATGCTTTTTATTTATTTTTATCCTGAAGAGTTATCTGTTCAAATTTGTTTTGTGTTATGATTTTTATTTATTTTTATCCTGAAGAGTTATCTGTTCAAATTTGTTTTGAGTTATGTTTTTTTTATTTATTTTTATCCTGAAGAGATTTATCTGTTCAAATGAGTTTTGTCTTATGTTTTTCATTTATTTTTATTCTGAAGAGTTATCTGTTCAAATTTGTTTTGTGTTATGATTTTTATTTATTTTTATCCTGGAGAGTTTTATCTGTTCAAATAAGTTTTGTGTTATGCTTTTTATTTGTTTTTATCCTGAAGAGAGTTATCCGTTCAAATTTGTTTTGTGTTATGTTTTTTATTCATTTTTGTCCTGAAGAGTTATCTGTTCAAATAAGTTTTGTGTTATGAGTTTTATTTATTTTTATCCTGAAGTGTTATCTGTTCAAATTTGTTTTGTGTTATGTTTTTTATTTATTTTTATCCTGAAGAGTTATCTGTTCAAATTTGTTTTGTGTTATGTTTTTTATTTATTTTTATTATTGAAGAGTTTTATCTGTTCAAATAAGTTTTGTGTCATAATTTTTATTCATTTTTATCCTGAAGTGATCTGTTCAAATTTGTTTTGTGTTATGTTTTTTATTCATTTTTATCCTGAAGAGTTTTATCTGTCCAAATAAGTTTTGTGTTATATGCTTTTTATTTATTTTTATCCTGAAGAGTTATCTGTTCAAATAAGTTTTGTGTTATGATTTTTATTTATTTTTATCCTGAAGTGTTATCTGTTCAAATTTGTTTTGTGTTATGTTTTTTATTTATTTTTATCCTGAAGAGTTATCTGTTCAAATTTGTTTTGTGTTATGATTTTTATTTATTTTTATACTGAAGAGTTATCTGTTCAAATTTGTTTTAAGTTATGTCATTTTTATTTATTATTATCCTGAAGAGATTTATCTGTTCAAATGAGATTTGTCTTATGTTTTTCATTTATTTTTATTCTGAAGAGTTATCTGTTCAAATTTGTTTTGTGTTATGATTTTTATTTGTTTTTATCCTGAAGAGAGTTATCTGTTCAAATTTATTTTGTGTTATGTTTTTTATTTATTTTTATCCTGATGAGTTTTATCTGTTCAAATGAGTTTTGTGTTATGATTTTTATTTATTTTTATCCTGAGAGAGTTATCTGTTCAAATTTGTTTTGTGTTGTGTTTTTTATTTATTTTTATCCTGAAGAGTTATCTGTTCAAATAAGATTTGTGTTATACTTTTTATTTATTTTTATCCTGAAGAGTTTTATCTGTTCAAATGGGTTTTGTGTTATGCTTTTTATTTATTTTTATCCTGAAGAGTTATCTGTTCAAATTTGTTTTGTGTTATGATTTTTATTTATTTTTATCCTGAAGAGTTATCTGTTCAAATTTGTTTTGAGTTATGTTTTTTTTATTTATTTTTATCCTGAAGAGATTTATCTGTTCAAATGAGTTTTGTCTTATGTTTTTCATTTATTTTTATTCTGAAGAGTTATCTGTTCAAATTTGTTTTGTGTTATGATTTTTATTTATTTTTATCCTGGAGAGTTTTATCTGTTCAAATAAGTTTTGTGTTATGCTTTTTATTTATTTTTATCCTGAAGAGTTTTATCTGTTCAAATAAGTTTTGTGTTATGATGTTTATTTGTTTTTATCCTGAAGAGAGTTATCTGTTCAAATTTATTTTGTGTTATGTTTTTTATTTATTTTTATCCTGATGAGTTTTATCTGTTCAAATAAGTTTTGTGTTATGATTTTTATTTATTTTTATCCTGAGAGAGTTATCTGTTCAAATTTGTTTTGTGTTGTGTTTTTAATTTATTTTTATCCTGAAGAGTTATCTGTTCAAATAAGATTTGAGTTATGCTTTTTATTTATTTTTATCCTGAAGAGTTTTATCTGTTCAAATGGGTTTTGTGTTATGCTTTTTATTTATTTTTATCCTGAGGAGTTATCTGTTCAAATTTGTTTTGAGTTATGTTTTTTTATTTATTTTTATCCTGAAGAGTTACCTGTGCAAATTTGTATTGAGTTGTGTTTTTTTATTTATTTTTATCCTGAAGAGTTATTAGTTCAAATTTGTTTTGTGTTATGTTTTTTATTTATTTTTATCAAGAAGAGAGTTATTTGTTCAAATTTGTTTTGTGTTATGTTTTTTATTTATTTTTATCCTGAAGAGTTATCTGTTCGAATTTGTTTTGTGTTATGATTTTTATTTATTTTTATCCTGAAGAGTTTTATCTGTTCAAATAAGTTTTGTGTCATTATTTTTATTTATTTTTATCCTGAAGTGATCCGTTCAAATTTGTTTTGTGTTATGTTTTTTATTCATTTTTGTCCTGAAGAGTTATCTGTTCAAATAAGTTTTGTGTTATGATTTTTATTTATTTTTATCCTGAAGTGTTATCTGTTCAAATTTGTTTTGTGTTATGTTTTTTATTTATTTTTATCCTGAAGAGTTATCTGTTCAAATTTGTTTTGTGTTATGTTTTTTATTTATTTTTATCCTGAAGAGTTTTATCTGTTCAAATAAGTTTTGTGTCATAATTTTTATTCATTTTTATCCTGAAGTGATCTGTTCAAATTTGTTTTGTGTTATGTTTTTTATTCATTTTTATCCTGAAGAGTTATCTGTTCAAATAAGTTTTGTGTTATGATTTTTATTTATTTTTATCCTGAAGTGTTATCTGTTCAAATTTGTTTTGTGTTATGTTTTTTATTTATTTTTATCCTGAAGAGTTATCTGTTCAAATTTGTTTTGTGTTATGATTTTTATTTATTTTTATACTGAAGAGTTATCTGTTCAAATTTGTTTTGAGTTATGTTTTTTTTATTTATTTTTATCCTGAAGAGATTTATCTGTTCAAATAAGTTTTGTCTTATGTTTTTCATTTATTTTTATTCTGAAGAGTTATCTGTTCAAATTTGTTTTGTATTATGATTTTTATTTATTTTTATCCTGAAGAGTTTTATCTGTTCAAATAAGTTTTGTGTTATGCTTTTTATTTGTTTTTATCCTGAAGAGAGTTATCTGTTCAAATTTATTTTGTGTTATGTTTTTTATTTATTTTTATCCTGATGAGTTTTATCTGTTCAAATAAGTTTTGTGTTATGATTTTTATTTATTTTTATCCTGAGAGAGTTATCTGTTCAAATTTGTTTTGTGTTGTGTTTTTTATTTATTTTTATCCTGAAGAGTTATCTGTTCAAATAAGATTTGTGTTATGCTTTTTATTTATTTTTATCCTGAAGAGTTTTATCTGTTCAAATGGGTTTTGTGTTATGCTTTTTATTTATTTTTATCCTGAAGAGTTATCCGTTCAAATTTGTTTTGTGTTATGATTTTTATTTATTTTTATCCTGAAGAGTTATCTGTTCAAATTTGTTTTGAGTTTTGTTTTTTTTATTTATTTTTATCCTGAAGAGATTTATCTGTTCAAATAAGTTTTGTCTTATGTCTTTCATTTAGTTTTATTCTGAAGAGTTATCTGTTCAAATTTGGTTTGTGTTATGATTTTTATTTATTTTTATCCTGAAGTATTATCTGTTCAAATTTGTTTTGAGTTATGTTTTTTATTCATTTTTATCCTGAAGAGTTATCTGTTCAAATTTGTTTTGTGTAATGATTTTTATTTATTTTTATCCTGAAAAGTTATGTGTTCAAATTTGTTTTGAGTTATGTTTTTTATTTATTTTTATCCTGAAGAGTTATCTGTTCAAATAACTTTTGTGTTATGATTTTTATTTATTTTTATCCTGAAGAGTTATCTGTTCAAATAACTTTTGTGTTATGAGTTTTATTTATTTTTATCCTGAAGAGTTATTTGTTCAAATTTGTTTTGTGTTATGTTTTTTATTTATTTTTGTCCTGAAGAGTTTTATCTGTTCAAATAAGTTTTCTGTTATGGTTTTTATTTATTTTTATCCTGAAGAGTTATCTGTTCAAATTTGTTTTGTGTTATGATTTTTATTTATTTTTATCCTGAAGAGTTTTATCTGTTCAAATAAGTTTTGTGTTATGCTTTTTATTTGTTTTTATCCTGAAGAGAGTTATCTGTTCAAATTTATTTTGTGTTATGTTTTTTATTTATTTTTATCCTGAAGAGTTTTATCTGTTCAAATAAGTTTTGTTTTATGATTTTTATTTATTTTTATCCTGAAGAGTTATCTGTTCAAATTTGTTTTGTGTTATGATTTTTATTTATTTTTATCCTGAAGTGTTTTCTGTTCAAATTTGTTTTGAGTTATGTTTTTTTATTTTTTTTTATCCTGAAGAGTTACCTGTGCAAATTTTTTTTGAGTTGTGTTTTTTTATTTATTTTTATCCTGAAGAGTTATTTGTTCAAATTTGTTTTGTGTTATGTTTTTTATTTATTTTTATCAAGAAGAGAGTTATTTGTTCAAATTTGTTTTGTGTTATGTTTTTTATTTATTTTTATCCTGAAGAGTTATCTGTTCGAATTTGTTTTGTGTTATGATTTTTATTTATTTTTATCCTGAAGAGTTTTATCTGTTCAAATAAGTTTTGTGTCATTATTTTTATTTATTTTTATCCTGAAGTGATCCGTTCAAATTTGTTTTGTGTTATGTTTTTTATTCATTTTTGTCCTGAAGAGTTATCTGTTCAAATAAGTTTTGTGTTATGATTTTTATTTATTTTTATCCTGAAGTGTTATCTGTTCAAATTTGTTTTGTGTTATGTTTTTTATTTATTTTTATCCTGAAGAGTTATCTGTTCAAATTTGTTTTGTGTTATGTTTTTTATTTATTTTTATCCTGAAGAGTTTTATCTGTTCAAATAAGTTTTGTGTCATAATTTTTATTCATTTTTATCCTGAAGTGATCTGTTCAAATTTGTTTTGTGTTATGTTTTTTATTCATTTTTATCGTGAATAGTTTTATCTGTTCAAATAAGTTTTGTGTTATATGCTTTTTATTTATTTTTATCCTGAAGAGTTATCTGTTCAAATAAGTTTTGTGTTATGATTTTTATTTATTTTTATCCTGAAGTGTTATCTGTTCAAATTTGTTTTGTGTTATGTTTTTTATTTATTTTTATCCTGAAGAGTTATCTGTTCAAATTTGTTTTGTGTTATGATTTTTATTTATTTTTATACTGAAGAGTTATCTGTTCAAATTTGTTTTGAGTTGTGTTTTTTATTTATTTTTATCCTGAAGAGTTATCTGTTCAAATAAGATTTGTGTTATGCTTTTTATTTATTTTTATCCTGAAGAGTTTTATCTGTTCAAATGGGTTTTGTGTTATGCTTTTTATTTATTTTTATCCTGAAGAGTTATCCGTTCAAATTTGTTTTGTGTTATGATTTTTATTTATTTTTATCCTGAAGAGTTATCTGTTCAAATTTGTTTTGAGTTTTGTTTTTTTTATTTATTTTTATCCTGAAGAGATTTATCTGTTCAAATAAGTTTTGTCTTATGTCTTTCATTTATTTTTATTCTGAAGAGTTATCTGTTCAAATTTGGTTTGTGTTATGATTTTTATTTATTTTTATCCTGAAGTATTATCTGTTCAAATTTGTTTTGTGTTATGTTTTTTATTCATTTTTATCGTGAATAGTTTTATCTGTTCAAATAAGTTTTGTGTTATATGCTTTTTATTTATTTTTATCCTGAAGAGTTATCTGTTCAAATAAGTTTTGTGTTATGATTTTTATTTATTTTTATCCTGAAGTGTTATCTGTTCAAATTTGTTTTGTGTTATGTTTTTTATTTATTTTTATCCTGAAGAGTTATCTGTTCAAATTTGTTTTGTGTTATGATTTTTATTTATTTTTATACTGAAGAGTTATCTGTTCAAATTTGTTTTGAGTTGTGTTTTTTATTTATTTTTATCCTGAAGAGTTATCTGTTCAAATAAGATTTGTGTTATGCTTTTTATTTATTTTTATCCTGAAGAGTTTTATCTGTTCAAATGGGTTTTGTGTTATGCTTTTTATTTATTTTTATCCTGAAGAGTTATCCGTTCAAATTTGTTTTGTGTTATGATTTTTATTTATTTTTATCCTGAAGAGTTATCTGTTCAAATTTGTTTTGAGTTTTGTTTTTTTTATTTATTTTTATCCTGAAGAGATTTATCTGTTCAAATAAGTTTTGTCTTATGTCTTTCATTTATTTTTATTCTGAAGAGTTATCTGTTCAAATTTGGTTTGTGTTATGATTTTTATTTATTTTTATCCTGAAGTATTATCTGTTCAAATTTGTTTTGAGTTATGTTTTTTATTCATTTTTATCCTGAAGAGTTATCTGTTCAAATTTGTTTTGTGTAATGATTTTTATTTATTTTTATCCTGAAAAGTTATGTGTTCAAATTTGTTTTGAGTTATGTTTTTTATTTATTTTTATCCTGAAGAGTTATCTGTTCAAATAACTTTTGTGTTATGATTTTTATTTATTTTTATCCTGAAGAGTTATCTGTTCAAATAACTTTTGTGTTATGAGTTTTATTTATTTTTATCCTGAAGAGTTATTTGTTCAAATTTGTTTTGTGTTATGTTTTTTATTTATTTTTGTCCTGAAGAGTTTTATCTGTTCAAATAAGTTTTATGTTATGGTTTTTATTTATTTTTATCCTGAAGAGTTATCTGTTCAAATTTGTTTTGTGTTATGATTTTTATTTATTTTTATCCTGAAGTGTTACCTGTGCAAATTTGTTTTGAGTTACGTTTTTTTATTTAATTTTATCCTGAAGAGTTATCTGTTCAAATTTGTTTTGTGTTATGATTTTTATTTATTTTTATCCTGAAGAGTTTTATCTGTTCAAATAAGTTTTGTGTTATGCTTTTTATTTGTTTTTATCCTGAAGAGAGTTATCTGTTCAAATTTATTTTGTGTTATGTTTTTTATTTATTTTTATCCTGAAGAGTTTTATCTGTTCAAATAAGTTTTGTTTTATGATTTTTATTTATTTTTATCCTGAAGAGTTATCTGTTCAAATTTGTTTTGTGTTATGATTTTTATTTATTTTTATCCTGAAGTGGTTTCTGTTCAAATTTGTTTTGAGTTATGTTTTTTTATTTTTTTTTATCCTGAAGAGTTACCTGTGCAAATTTTTTTTGAGTTGTGTTTTTTTATTTATTTTTATCCTGAAGAGTTATTTGTTCAAATTTGTTTTGTGTTATGTTTTTTATTTATTTTTATCAAGAAGAGAGTTATTTGTTCAAATTTGTTTTGTGTTATGTTTTTTATTTATTTTTATCCTGAAGAGTTATCTGTTCGAATTTGTTTTGTGTTATGATTTTTATTTATTTTTATCCTGAAGAGTTTTATCTGTTCAAATAAGTTTTGTGTCATTATTTTTATTTATTTTTATCCTGAAGTGATCCGTTCAAATTTGTTTTGTCTTATGTTTTTTATTCATTTTTGTCCTGAAGAGTTATCTGTTCAAATAAGTTTTGTGTTATGATTTTTATTTATTTTTATCCTGAAGTGTTATCTGTTCAAATTTGTTTTGTGTTATGTTTTTTATTTATTTTTATCCTGATGAGTTTTATCTGTTCAAATAAGTTTTGTGTTATGATTTTTATTTATTTTTATCCTGAGAGAGTTATCTGTTCAAATTTGTTTTGTGTTGTGTTTTTAATTTATTTTTATCCTGAAGAGTTATCTGTTCAAATAAGATTTGAGTTATGCTTTTTATTTATTTTTATCCTGAAGAGTTTTATCTGTTCAAATGGGTTTTGTGTTATGCTTTTTATTTATTTTTATCCTGAGGAGTTATCTGTTCAAATTTGTTTTGAGTTATGTTTTTTTATTTATTTTTATCCTGAAGAGTTACCTGTGCAAATTTGTATTGAGTTGTGTTTTTTTATTTATTTTTATCCTGAAGAGTTATTAGTTCAAATTTGTTTTGTGTTATGTTTTTTATTTATTTTTATCAAGAAGAGAGTTATTTGTTCAAATTTGTTTTGTGTTATGTTTTTTATTTATTTTTATCCTGAAGAGTTATCTGTTCGAATTTGTTTTGTGTTATGATTTTTATTTATTTTTATCCTGAAGAGTTTTATCTGTTCAAATAAGTTTTGTGTCATTATTTTTATTTATTTTTATCCTGAAGTGATCCGTTCAAATTTGTTTTGTGTTATGTTTTTTATTCATTTTTGTCCTGAAGAGTTATCTGTTCAAATAAGTTTTGTGTTATGATTTTTATTTATTTTTATCCTGAAGTGTTATCTGTTCAAATTTGTTTTGTGTTATGTTTTTTATTTATTTTTATCCTGAAGAGTTATCTGTTCAAATTTGTTTTGTGTTATGTTTTTTATTTATTTTTATCCTGAAGAGTTTTATCTGTTCAAATAAGTTTTGTGTCATAATTTTTATTCATTTTTATCCTGAAGTGATCTGTTCAAATTTGTTTTGTGTTATGTTTTTTATTCATTTTTATCCTGAAGAGTTATCTGTTGAAATAAGTTTTGTGTTATGATTTTTATTTATTTTTATCCTGAAGTGTTATCTGTTCAAATTTGTTTTGTGTTATGTTTTTTATTTATTTTTATCCTGAAGAGTTATCTGTTCAAATTTGTTTTGTGTTATGATTTTTATTTATTTTTATACTGAAGAGTTATCTGTTCAAATTTGTTTTGAGTTATGTTTTTTTTATTTATTTTTATCCTGAAGAGATTTATCTGTTCAAATAAGTTTTGTCTTATGTTTTTCATTTATTTTTATTCTGAAGAGTTATCTGTTCAAATTTGTTTTGTGTTATGATTTTTATTTATTTTTATCCTGAAGAGTTTTATCTGTTCAAATAAGTTTTGTGTTATGCTTTTTATTTGTTTTTATCCTGAAGAGAGTTATCTGTTCAAATTTATTTTGTGTTATGTTTTTTATTTATTTTTATCCTGATGAGTTTTATCTGTTCAAATAAGTTTTGTGTTATGATTTTTATTTATTTTTATCCTGAGAGAGTTATCTGTTCAAATTTGTTTTGTGTTGTGTTTTTTATTTATTTTTATCCTGAAGAGTTATCTGTTCAAATAAGATTTGTGTTATGCTTTTTATTTATTTTTATCCTGAAGAGTTTTATCTGTTCAAATGGGTTTTGTGTTATGCTTTTTATTTATTTTTATCCTGAAGAGTTATCCGTTCAAATTTGTTTTGTGTTATGATTTTTATTTATTTTTATCCTGAAGAGTTATCTGTTCAAATTTGTTTTGAGTTTTGTTTTTTTTATTTATTTTTATCCTGAAGAGATTTATCTGTTCAAATAAGTTTTGTCTTATGTCTTTCATTTAGTTTTATTCTGAAGAGTTATCTGTTCAAATTTGGTTTGTGTTATGATTTTTATTTATTTTTATCCTGAAGTATTATCTGTTCAAATTTGTTTTGAGTTATGTTTTTTATTCATTTTTATCCTGAAGAGTTATCTGTTCAAATTTGTTTTGTGTAATGATTTTTATTTATTTTTATCCTGAAAAGTTATGTGTTCAAATTTGTTTTGAGTTATGTTTTTTATTTATTTTTATCCTGAAGAGTTATCTGTTCAAATAACTTTTGTGTTATGATTTTTATTTATTTTTATCCTGAAGAGTTATCTGTTCAAATAACTTTTGTGTTATGAGTTTTATTTATTTTTATCCTGAAGAGTTATTTGTTCAAATTTGTTTTGTGTTATGTTTTTTATTTATTTTTGTCCTGAAGAGTTTTATCTGTTCAAATAAGTTTTATGTTATGGTTTTTATTTATTTTTATCCTGAAGAGTTATCTGTTCAAATTTGTTTTGTGTTATGATTTTTATTTATTTTTATCCTGAAGTGTTACCTGTGCAAATTTGTTTTGAGTTACGTTTTTTTATTTAATTTTATCCTGAAGAGTTATCTGTTCAAATTTGTTTTGTGTTATGCTTTTTATTTGTTTTTATCCTGAAGAGAGTTATCTGTTCAAATTTATTTTGTGTTATGTTTTTTATTTATTTTTATCCTGAAGAGTTTTATCTGTTCAAATAAGTTTTGTTTTATGATTTTTAATTATTTTTATCCTGAAGAGTTATCTGTTCAAATTTGTTTTGTGTTATGATTTTTATTTATTTTTATCCTGAAGTGTTTTCTGTTCAAATTTGTTTTGAGTTATGTTTTTTTATTTTTTTTTATCCTGAAGAGTTACCTGTGCAAATTTTTTTTGAGTTGTGTTTTTTTATTTATTTTTATCCTGAAGAGTTATTTGTTCAAATTTGTTTTGTGTTATGTTTTTTATTTATTTTTATCAAGAAGAGAGTTATTTGTTCAAATTTGTTTTGTGTTATGTTTTTTATTTATTTTTATCCTGAAGAGTTATCTGTTCGAATTTGTTTTGTGTTATGATTTTTATTTATTTTTATCCTGAAGAGTTTTATCTGTTCAAATAAGTTTTGTGTCATTATTTTTATTTATTTTTATCCTGAAGTGATCCGTTCAAATTTGTTTTGTGTTATGTTTTTTATTCATTTTTGTCCTGAAGAGTTATCTGTTCAAATAAGTTTTGTGTTATGATTTTTATTTATTTTTATCCTGAAGTGTTATCTGTTCAAATTTGTTTTGTGTTATGTTTTTTATTTATTTTTATCCTGAAGAGTTATCTGTTCAAATTTGTTTTGTGTTATGTTTTTTATTTATTTTTATCCTGAAGAGTTTTATCTGTTCAAATAAGTTTTGTGTCATAATTTTTATTCATTTTTATCCTGAAGTGATCTGTTCAAATTTGTTTTGTGTTATGTTTTTTATTCATTTTTATCGTGAATAGTTTTATCTGTTCAAATAAGTTTTGTGTTATATGCTTTTTATTTATTTTTATCCTGAAGAGTTATCTGTTCAAATAAGTTTTGTGTTATGATTTTTATTTATTTTTATCCTGAAGTGTTATCTGTTCAAATTTGTTTTGTGTTATGTTTTTTATTTATTTTTATCCTGAAGAGTTATCTGTTCAAATTTGTTTTGTGTTATGATTTTTATTTATTTTTATACTGAAGAGTTATCTGTTCAAATTTGTTTTGAGTTGTGTTTTTTATTTATTTTTATCCTGAAGAGTTATCTGTTCAAATAAGATTTGTGTTATGCTTTTTATTTATTTTTATCCTGAAGAGTTTTATCTGTTCAAATGGGTTTTGTGTTATGCTTTTTATTTATTTTTATCCTGAAGAGTTATCCGTTCAAATTTGTTTTGTGTTATGATTTTTATTTATTTTTATCCTGAAGAGTTATCTGTTCAAATTTGTTTTGAGTTTTGTTTTTTTTATTTATTTTTATCCTGAAGAGATTTATCTGTTCAAATAAGTTTTGTCTTATGTCTTTCATTTATTTTTATTCTGAAGAGTTATCTGTTCAAATTTGGTTTGTGTTATGATTTTTATTTATTTTTATCCTGAAGTATTATCTGTTCAAATTTGTTTTGAGTTATGTTTTTTATTCATTTTTATCCTGAAGAGTTATCTGTTCAAATTTGTTTTGTGTAATGATTTTTATTTATTTTTATCCTGAAAAGTTATGTGTTCAAATTTGTTTTGAGTTATGTTTTTTATTTATTTTTATCCTGAAGAGTTATCTGTTCAAATAACTTTTGTGTTATGATTTTTATTTATTTTTATCCTGAAGAGTTATCTGTTCAAATAACTTTTGTGTTATGAGTTTTATTTATTTTTATCCTGAAGAGTTATTTGTTCAAATTTGTTTTGTGTTATGTTTTTTATTTATTTTTGTCCTGAAGAGTTTTATCTGTTCAAATAAGTTTTATGTTATGGTTTTTATTTATTTTTATCCTGAAGAGTTATCTGTTCAAATTTGTTTTGTGTTATGATTTTTATTTATTTTTATCCTGAAGTGTTACCTGTGCAAATTTGTTTTGAGTTACGTTTTTTTATTTAATTTTATCCTGAAGAGTTATCTGTTCAAATTTGTTTTGTGTTATGATTTTTATTTATTTTTATCCTGAAGAGTTTTATCTGTTCAAATAAGTTTTGTGTTATGCTTTTTATTTGTTTTTATCCTGAAGAGAGTTATCTGTTCAAATTTATTTTGTGTTATGTTTTTTATTTATTTTTATCCTGAAGAGTTTTATCTGTTCAAATAAGTTTTGTTTTATGATTTTTATTTATTTTTATCCTGAAGAGTTATCTGTTCAAATTTGTTTTGTGTTATGATTTTTATTTATTTTTATCCTGAAGTGGTTTCTGTTCAAATTTGTTTTGAGTTATGTTTTTTTATTTTTTTTTATCCTGAAGAGTTACCTGTGCAAATTTTTTTTGAGTTGTGTTTTTTTATTTATTTTTATCCTGAAGAGTTATTTGTTCAAATTTGTTTTGTGTTATGTTTTTTATTTATTTTTATCAAGAAGAGAGTTATTTGTTCAAATTTGTTTTGTGTTATGTTTTTTATTTATTTTTATCCTGAAGAGTTATCTGTTCGAATTTGTTTTGTGTTATGATTTTTATTTATTTTTATCCTGAAGAGTTTTATCTGTTCAAATAAGTTTTGTGTCATTATTTTTATTTATTTTTATCCTGAAGTGATCCGTTCAAATTTGTTTTGTGTTATGTTTTTTATTCATTTTTGTCCTGAAGAGTTATCTGTTCAAATAAGTTTTGTGTTATGATTTTTATTTATTTTTATCCTGAAGTGTTATCTGTTCAAATTTGTTTTGTGTTATGTTTTTTATTTATTTTTATCCTGAAGAGTTATCTGTTCAAATTTGTTTTGTGTTATGTTTTTTATTTATTTTTATCCTGAAGAGTTTTATCTGTTCAAATAAGTTTTGTGTCATAATTTTTATTCATTTTTATCCTGAAGTGATCTGTTCAAATTTGTTTTGTGTTATGTTTTTTATTCATTTTTATCGTGAATAGTTTTATCTGTTCAAATAAGTTTTGTGTTATATGCTTTTTATTTATTTTTATCCTGGAGTGTTATCTGTTCAAATTTGTTTTGTGTTATGTTTTTTATTTATTTTTATCCTGAAGAGTTATCTGTTCAAATTTGTTTTGTGTTATGATTTTTATTTATTTTTATACTGAAGAGTTATCTGTTCAAATTTGTTTTGAGTTATGTTTTTTTTATTTATTTTTATCCTGAAAAGATTTATCTGTTCAAATAAGTTTTGTCTTATGTTTTTCATTTATTTTTATTCTGAAGAGTTATCTGTTCAAATTTGTTTTGTGTTATGATTTTTATTTATTTTTATCCTGAAGAGTTTTATCTGTTCAAATAAGTTTTGTGTTATGCTTTTTATTTATTTTTGTCCTGAAGAGTTTTATCTGTTCAAATAAGTTTTGTGTTATGATTTTTATTTATTTTTATCCTGAAGAGAGTTATCTGTTCAAATTTATTTTGTGTTATGTTTTTTATTTATTTTTATCCTGATGAGTTTTATCTGTTCAAATAAGTTTTGTGTTATGATTTTTATTTATTTTTATCCTGAGAGAGTTATCTGTTCAAATTTGTTTTGTGTTGTGTTTTTTATTTATTTTTATCCTGAAGAGTTTTCTGTTCAAATAAGTTTTGTATTATAGGCTTTTCATTTATTTTTATCCTGAAGTGTTATCTATTCAAATAAGTTTTGTGTTATATGCTTTTTATTTATTTTTATCCTGAAGAGTTATCTGTTCAAATTTGTTTTTTGTTATATTTTTTATTTATTTTTATCCTGAAGAGTTTTATCTGTTCAAATAGGTTTTGTGTTATATGCTTTTTATTTATTTTTATTCTGAAGAGTTTTATCTGTTCAAATAAGTTTTGTGTCATAATTTTTATTCACTTTCATCCTGAAGTGATCTGTTCAAATTTGTTTTGTGTTATGTTTTTTATTCATTTTTATCCTGAAGAGTTTTATCTGTTCAAATAAGTTTTGGGTTATGATTTTTATTTATTTTTATCCTGAAGAGTTATCTGTTCAAATTTGTTTTGAGTTATGTTTTTTTATCTATTTTTATCCTGAAGAGTTATCTGTTCAAATAAGATTTGTGTTATGCTTTTTATTTATTTTTATCCTGAAGAGTTTTATCTGTTCAAATGGGTTTTGTGTTATGCTTTTTATTTATTTTTATCCTGAAGAGTTATCTGTTCAAATTTGTTTTGTGTTATGATTTTTATTTATTTTTATCCTGAAGAGTTATCTGTTCAAATTTGTTTTGAGTTATGTTTTTTTTATTTATTTTTATCCTGAAGAGATTTATCTGTTCAAATAAGTTTTGTCTTATGTCTTTCATTTATTTTTATTCTGAAGAGTTATCTGTTCAAATTTGGTTTGTGTTATGATTTTTATTTATTTTTATCCTGAAGTATTATCTGTTCAAATTTGTTTTGAGTTATGTTTTTCATTCATTTTTATCCTGGAGAGAGTTATCTGTTCAAATAACTTTTGTGTTATGATTTTTATTTATTTTTATCCTGAAGAGTTATCTGTTCAAATAACTTTTGTGTTATGAGTTTTATTTATTTTTATCCTGAAGAGTTATTTGTTCAAATTTGTTTTGTGTTATGTTTTTTATTTATTTTTGTCCTGAAGAGTTTTATCTGTTCAAATAAGTTTTGTGTTATGATTTTTATTTATTTTTATCCTGAAGAGTTACCTGTGCAAATTTGTTTTGAGTTATGTTTTTTTATTTAATTTTATCCTGAAGAGTTATCTGTTCAAATAACTTTTGTGTTTTGATTTTTATTTATTTTTATCCTGAAGAGTTATTTGTTCAAATAAGTTTTGTGTTATGATTTTTATTTATTTTTATCCTGAAGTGATCCGTTCAAATTTGTTTTGTGTTATGTTTTTTATTCATTTTTGTCCTGAAGAGTTATCTGTTCAAATAAGTTTTGTGTTATGATTTTTATTTATTTTTATCCTGAAGTGTTATCTGTTCAAATTTGTTTTGTGTTATGTTTTTTATTTATTTTTATCCTGAAGAGTTATCTGTTCGAATTTGTTTTGTGTTATGTTTTTTATTTATTTTTATCCTGAAGAGTTTTATCTGTTCAAATAAGTTTTGTGTCATAATTTTTATTCATTTTTATCCTGAAGTGATCTGTTCAAATTTGTTTTGTGTTATGTTTTTTATTCATTTTTATCCTGAAGAGTTATCTGTTCAAATAAGTTTTGAGTTATGATTTTTATTTATTTTTATCCTGAAGTGTTATCTGTTCAAATTTGTTTTGAGTTATGTTTTTTTTATTTATTTTTATCCTGAAGAGATTTATCTGTTCAAATAAGTTTTGTCTTATGTTTTTCATTTATTTTTATTCTGAAGAGTTATCTGTTCAAATTTGTTTTGTGTTATGATTTTTATTTATTTTTATCCTGAAGAGTTTTATCTGTTCAAATAAGTTTTGTTTTATGATTTTTATTTATTTTTATCCTGAAGAGTTATCTGTTCAAATTTGTTTTGTGTTATGATTTTTATTTATTTTTATCCTGAAGAGTTATCTGTTCAAATTTGTTTTGTGTTATGATTTTTATTTATTTTTATCCTGAAGTGTTTTCTGTTCAAATTTGTTTTGAGTTATGTTTTTTTTATTTATTTTTATCCTGAAGAGATTTATCTGTTCAAATAAGTTTTGTCTTATGTTTTTCATTTATTTTTATTCTGAAGAGTTATCTGTTCAAATTTGTTTTGTGTTATGTTTTTTATTTATTTTTATCAAGAAGAGAGTTATTTGTTCAAATTTGTTTTGTGTTATGTTTTTTATTTATTTTTATCCTGAAGAGTTATCTGTTCGAATTTGTTTTGTGTTATGATTTTTATTTATTTTTATCCTGAAGGGTTATCTGTTCAAATTTGTTTTGAGTTATGTTTTTTTTTATTTTTTTTATCCTGAAGAGTTATCTGTTCAAATTTGTTTTGAGTTATGTTTTTTTATTTATTTTTTTCCTGAAGAGATCTGTTCAAATTTGTTTTGTGTTATGTTTTTTATTTACTTTTATCCTGAAGTGTTATCTGTTCAAATAAGTTTTGTGTTATGATTTTAATTTATTTTTATCCTGAAGAGTTTTATCTGTTCAAATAAGTTTTGTGTCATAATTTTTATTTATTTTTATCCTGAAGTGATCCGTTCAAATTTGTTTTGTGTTATGTTTTTTATTCATTTTTGTCCTGAAGAGTTATCTGTTCAAATAAGTTTTGTGTTATGATTTTTATTTATTTTTATCCTGAAGTGTTATCTGTTCAAATTTGTTTTGTGTTATGTTTTTTATTTATTTTTATCCTGAAGAGTTATCTGTTCAAATTTGTTTTGTGTTATGATTTTTATTTATTTTTATCCTGAAGAGTTATCTGTTCAAATTTGTTTTGAGTTATGCTTTTTTTATTTATTTTCATCCTGAAGAGATTTATCTGTTCAAATAAGTTTTGTCTTATGTTTTTCATTTATTTATATTCTGAAGAGTTATCTGTTCAAATTTGTTTAGTGTTATGATTTTTATTTATTTTCATCCTGAAGAGTTTTATCTGTTCAAATAAGTTTTGTGTTATGCTTTTTATTTATTTTTATCCTGAAGAGTTTCATCTGCACAAATAAGTTTTGTATTATGATTTTTTTTATTTTTATCCTGAAGAGAGTTATCTGTTCAAATTTGCTTTGTGTTATATGCTTTTTATTTATTTTTATCCTGAAGAGTTTTATCTGTTCAAATAAGTTTTGTGTTATGATTTTTATTTATTTTCATCCTGAAGAGATTTATCTGTTCAAATAAGTTTTGTCTTATGTTTTTTATTTATTTTTATTCTGAAGAGTTATCTGTTCAAATTTGTTTTTGAGATATGTTTTTTTATTCATTTTTTTCCTGAAGAGATGTGTTCAAATTTGTTTTGTGTTATGTTTTTTATTTATTTTTATCCTGAAGAGTTATCTGTTCAAATAAGTTTTGTGTTATTTTGTAATAAGTTCTAATAGTTCGGGTTTAGGATAAACTGCTTCTAATATAAAACTATTATACTACAAATTACTTTATTGTTCACTAGGATTATCCTACACTACATATATCTAATTTAAGTATTATCCCAAGACATCATGACTGGCCCCAAGTAGGGCAGAGGTTGACTCTCTAGTTTATGTTAAAAAGGAACCTCGTGAATACTAACAAATATCTATTTATACTTTCTTTCATCACGTATACTCGATTTGTTGTAATAACACAAGGTGATGTTTATTAATAAAATAATAAACATACCTTGGAATTATTATACAAACCACTATACTGATTGTTAAATATATTTGTTAGAATTCACTTCACAATATGCTTTTTATTCATTTTCATCCTGAAGAGAGTTATCTGTTCAAATTTGTTTTGTGTAAAGTTATGTGTTCAAATTTGTTTTGAGTTATGTTTTTTATTTATTTTTATCCTGAAGAGTTATCTGTTCAAATAACTTTTGTGTTATGATTTTTATTTATTTTTATCCTGAAGAGTTATCTGTTCAAATAACTTTTGTGTTATGAGTTTTATTTATTTTTATCCTGAAGAGTTATTTGTTCAAATTTGTTTTGTGTTATGTTTTTTATTTATTTTTGTCCTGAAGAGTTTTATCTGTTCAAATAAGTTTTATGTTATGGTTTTTATTTATTTTTATCCTGAAGAGTTATCTGTTCAAATTTGTTTTGTGTTATGATTTTTATTTATTTTTATCCTGAAGTGTTACCTGTGCAAATTTGTTTTGAGTTACGTTTTTTTATTTAATTTTATCCTGAAGAGTTATCTGTTCAAATTTGTTTTGTGTTATGCTTTTTATTTGTTTTTATCCTGAAGAGAGTTATCTGTTCAAATTTATTTTGTGTTATGTTTTTTATTTATTTTTATCCTGAAGAGTTTTATCTGTTCAAATAAGTTTTGTTTTATGATTTTTATTTATTTTTATCCTGAAGAGTTATCTGTTCAAATTTGTTTTGTGTTATGATTTTTATTTATTTTTATCCTGAAGTGTTTTCTGTTCAAATTTGTTTTGAGTTATGTTTTTTTATTTTTTTTTATCCTGAAGAGTTACCTGTGCAAATTTTTTTTGAGTTGTGTTTTTTTATTTATTTTTATCCTGAAGAGTTATTTGTTCAAATTTGTTTTGTGTTATGTTTTTTATTTATTTTTATCAAGAAGAGAGTTATTTGTTCAAATTTGTTTTGTGTTATGTTTTTTATTTATTTTTATCCTGAAGAGTTATCTGTTCGAATTTGTTTTGTGTTATGATTTTTATTTATTTTTATCCTGAAGAGTTTTATCTGTTCAAATAAGTTTTGTGTCATTATTTTTATTTATTTTTATCCTGAAGTGATCCGTTCAAATTTGTTTTGTGTTATGTTTTTTATTCATTTTTGTCCTGAAGAGTTATCTGTTCAAATAAGTTTTGTGTTATGATTTTTATTTATTTTTATCCTGAAGTGTTATCTGTTCAAATTTGTTTTGTGTTATGTTTTTTATTTATTTTTATCCTGAAGAGTTATCTGTTCAAATTTGTTTTGTGTTATGTTTTTTATTTATTTTTATCCTGAAGAGTTTTATCTGTTCAAATAAGTTTTGTGTCATAATTTTTATTCATTTTTATCCTGAAGTGATCTGTTCAAATTTGTTTTGTGTTATGTTTTTTATTCATTTTTATCGTGAATAGTTTTATCTGTTCAAATAAGTTTTGTGTTATATGCTTTTTATTTATTTTTATCCTGAAGAGTTATCTGTTCAAATAAGTTTTGTGTTATGATTTTTATTTATTTTTATCCTGAAGTGTTATCTGTTCAAATTTGTTTTGTGTTATGTTTTTTATTTATTTTTATCCTGAAGAGTTATCTGTTCAAATTTGTTTTGTGTTATGATTTTTATTTATTTTTATACTGAAGAGTTATCTGTTCAAATTTGTTTTGAGTTGTGTTTTTTATTTTTTTTTATCCTGAAGAGTTATCTGTTCAAATAAGATTTGTGTTATGCTTTTTATTTATTTTTATCCTGAAGAGTTTTATCTGTTCAAATGGGTTTTGTGTTATGCTTTTTATTTATTTTTATCCTGAAGAGTTATCCGTTCAAATTTGTTTTGTGTTATGATTTTTATTTATTTTTATCCTGAAGAGTTATCTGTTCAAATTTGTTTTGAGTTTTGTTTTTTTTATTTATTTTTATCCTGAAGAGATTTATCTGTTCAAATAAGTTTTGTCTTATGTCTTTCATTTATTTTTATTCTGAAGAGTTATCTGTTCAAATTTGGTTTGTGTTATGATTTTTATTTATTTTTATCCTGAAGTATTATCTGTTCAAATTTGTTTTGAGTTATGTTTTTTATTCATTTTTATCCTGAAGAGTTATCTGTTCAAATTTGTTTTGTGTAATGATTTTTATTTATTTTTATCCTGAAAAGTTATGTGTTCAAATTTGTTTTGAGTTATGTTTTTTATTTATTTTTATCCTGAAGAGTTATCTGTTCAAATAACTTTTGTGTTATGAGTTTTATTTATTTTTATCCTGAAGAGTTATTTGTTCAAATTTGTTTTGTGTTATGTTTTTTATTTATTTTTGTCCTGAAGAGTTTTATCTGTTCAAATAAGTTTTATGTTATGGTTTTTATTTATTTTTATCCTGAAGAGTTATCTGTTCAAATTTGTTTTGTGTTATGATTTTTATTTATTTTTATCCTGAAGTGTTACCTGTGCAAATTTGTTTTGAGTTACGTTTTTTTATTTAATTTTATCCTGAAGAGTTATCTGTTCAAATTTGTTTTGTGTTATGATTTTTATTTATTTTTATCCTGAAGAGTTTTATCTGTTCAAATAAGTTTTGTGTTATGCTTTTTATTTGTTTTTATCCTGAAGAGAGTTATCTGTTCAAATTTATTTTGTGTTATGTTTTTTATTTATTTTTATCCTGAAGAGTTTTATCTGTTCAAATAAGTTTTGTTTTATGATTTTTATTTATTTTTATCCTGAAGAGTTATCTGTTCAAATTTGTTTTGTGTTATGATTTTTATTTATTTTTATCCTGAAGTGGTTTCTGTTCAAATTTGTTTTGAGTTATGTTTTTTTATTTTTTTTTATCCTGAAGAGTTACCTGTGCAAATTTTTTTTGAGTTGTGTTTTTTTATTTATTTTTATCCTGAAGAGTTATTTGTTCAAATTTGTTTTGTGTTATGTTTTTTATTTATTTTTATCAAGAAGAGAGTTATTTGTTCAAATTTGTTTTGTGTTATGTTTTTTATTTATTTTTATCCTGAAGAGTTATCTGTTCGAATTTGTTTTGTGTTATGATTTTTATTTATTTTTATCCTGAAGAGTTTTATCTGTTCAAATAAGTTTTGTGTCATTATTTTTATTTATTTTCATCCTGAAGTGATCCGTTCAAATTTGTTTTGTGTTATGTTTTTTATTCATTTTTGTCCTGAAGAGTTATCTGTTCAAATAAGTTTTGTGTTATGATTTTTATTTATTTTTATCCTGAAGTGTTATCTGTTCAAATTTGTTTTGTGTTATGTTTTTTATTTATTTTTATCCTGAAGAGTTATCTGTTCAAATTTGTTTTGTGTTATGTTTTTTATTTATTTTTATCCTGAAGAGTTTTATCTGTTCAAATAAGTTTTGTGTCATAATTTTTATTCATTTTTATCCTGAAGTGATCTGTTCAAATTTGTTTTGTGTTATGTTTTTTATTCATTTTTATCGTGAATAGTTTTATCTGTTCAAATAAGTTTTGTGTTATATGCTTTTTATTTATTTTTATCCTGGAGTGTTATCTGTTCAAATTTGTTTTGTGTTATGTTTTTTATTTATTTTTATCCTGAAGAGTTATCTGTTCAAATTTGTTTTGTGTTATGATTTTTATTTATTTTTATACTGAAGAGTTATCTGTTCAAATTTGTTTTGAGTTATGTTTTTTTTATTTATTTTTATCCTGAAAAGATTTATCTGTTCAAATAAGTTTTGTCTTATGTTTTTCATTTATTTTTATTCTGAAGAGTTATCTGTTCAAATTTGTTTTGTGTTATGATTTTTATTTATTTTTATCCTGAAGAGTTTTATCTGTTCAAATAAGTTTTGTGTTATGCTTTTTATTTATTTTTGTCCTGAAGAGTTTTATCTGTTCAAATAAGTTTTGTGTTATGATTTTTATTTATTTTTATCCTGAAGAGAGTTATCTGTTCAAATTTATTTTGTGTTATGTTTTTTATTTATTTTTATCCTGATGAGTTTTATCTGTTCAAATAAGTTTTGTGTTATGATTTTTATTTATTTTTATCCTGAGAGAGTTATCTGTTCAAATTTGTTTTGTGTTGTGTTTTTTATTTATTTTTATCCTGAAGAGTTTTCTGTTCAAATAAGTTTTGTATTATAGGCTTTTCATTTATTTTTATCCTGAAGTGTTATCTATTCAAATAAGTTTTGTGTTATATGCTTTTTATTTATTTTTATCCTGAAGAGTTATCTGTTCAAATTTGTTTTTTGTTATATTTTTTATTTATTTTTATCCTGAAGAGTTTTATCTGTTCAAATAGGTTTTGTGTTATATGCTTTTTATTTATTTTTATTCTGAAGAGTTTTATCTGTTCAAATAAGTTTTGTGTCATAATTTTTATTCACTTTCATCCTGAAGTGATCTGTTCAAATTTGTTTTGTGTTATGTTTTTTATTCATTTTTATCCTGAAGAGTTTTATCTGTTCAAATAAGTTTTGGGTTATGATTTTTATTTATTTTTATCCTGAAGAGTTATCTGTTCAAATTTGTTTTGAGTTATGTTTTTTTATCTATTTTTATCCTGAAGAGTTATCTGTTCAAATAAGATTTGTGTTATGCTTTTTATTTATTTTTATCCTGAAGAGTTTTATCTGTTCAAATGGGTTTTGTGTTATGCTTTTTATTTATTTTTATCCTGAAGAGTTATCTGTTCAAATTTGTTTTGTGTTATGATTTTTATTTATTTTTATCCTGAAGAGTTATCTGTTCAAATTTGTTTTGAGTTATGTTTTTTTTATTTATTTTTATCCTGAAGAGATTTATCTGTTCAAATAAGTTTTGTCTTATGTCTTCCATTTATTTTTATTCTGAAGAGTTATCTGTTCAAATTTGGTTTGTGTTATGATTTTTATTTATTTTTATCCTGAAGTATTATCTGTTCAAATTTGTTTTGAGTTATGTTTTTCATTCATTTTTATCCTGGAGAGAGTTATCTGTTCAAATAACTTTTGTGTTATGATTTTTATTTATTTTTATCCTGAAGAGTTATCTGTTCAAATAACTTTTGTGTTATGAGTTTTATTTATTTTTATCCTGAAGAGTTATTTGTTCAAATTTGTTTTGTGTTATGTTTTTTATTTATTTTTGTCCTGAAGAGTTTTATCTGTTCAAATAAGTTTTGTGTTATGATTTTTATTTATTTTTATCCTGAAGAGTTACCTGTGCAAATTTGTTTTGAGTTATGTTTTTTTATTTAATTTTATCCTGAAGAGTTATCTGTTCAAATAACTTTTGTGTTTTGATTTTTATTTATTTTTATCCTGAAGAGTTATTTGTTCAAATAAGTTTTGTGTTATGATTTTTATTTATTTTTATCCTGAAGTGATCCGTTCAAATTTGTTTTGTGTTATGTTTTTTATTCATTTTTGTCCTGAAGAGTTATCTGTTCAAATAAGTTTTGTGTTATGATT